>JAIFZK010000015.1:5172500-5475000 GCA_027481765.1 Tenualosa thibaudeaui | reverse complement strand
ACTCGTGTGCCCACTTCACTTCATTTCTCCTCTCCACTCTATGCCTCTCTTCATCACTCTTTCACCCTCTCTTCTCCCATCCCTCCATCAGTCCACTACTCTCCCCTCTCTCTGCTCTCCTCTATACTCTGATCCCCAGGCCTGCATTAATGAGGCCAATAAATAAATGGCCACACCACTCATCCATTATACACATTCATTTCACAACAAAACATTAATCAATTCAAATTTATGTACTAATGCGGGGGCCCAATCAATCGGCCTTCTTATGACAATTAACACAGCTTTAGCTGCGCTAAAACCCGCTGACCCATCAATTACGCTTTCCATCAAACTGCCACTAATGGCACCTCTTTCTTTACAGGGCACCCCCACCACCCACCCCAAACACACACACACACACACACACACACACACACACACACACACACACACACCAATTTCAACAACCCAAGTACACACAGATTGGCCATCACACACACACACCGATTTCAACTACCCTGGTACACAGATTGTCCATCGCACACGCACACACACACACTCACACACACACACTAACCTCAAGTTCTAAGCAAAACACAATATTTTCTCGGACTTATAAATAAATGAAATAAAAAACATGCATGCATTCACAGAAGAGTATGCAAAGCCATGCACAGGTAAAGAAACACATACACTAAAAACACTCTGTGCAAGTCACAGTGAGCTGGCGATATTGAAAATAAGTACCAGTACTTAACAATGCCATTTTTGGCGGCCTTTCTGATTGTTACAATGCCTGAGCTGCAGGTCTTTCATATTCAAGGCAAAAACGCTGAATCTCATAAAATTCTTCCTTTTGCACACAAAGCATCATATGGAGAGTAGGTACAATGAAGAAGCCATCATCAAATCCATCCTCAGACCCTTTTGCAAACATGGCTTTACATATGGATTTTTTTTTTCTTGAATGCACTTTCATTCATTTCGTCTCTCTGAACTACGCTATAGTCACGTACACCCCCTGATCTCACATCAAGGAGGCCACTGTCAAAAGTTCACATCAGGCATATTAAAGGAGGCCTCTGAGTCAGGCACAGGTTCAGCGTGATTCCTGCTCACAGCCACACTGCAGCTTAATTCAAGGATGTCTCGAGAGTGGCAAAGGTGAAGAGCCGATGGCAATTAAAAATTAAAGAGAGACAAGAGAGAGATGTAGCTCTCGCTACAGCAGGACATGCCAGGGGAAGAAATGAGGAGAGAGCCAAGGGAAGAAGGGAGAGGGAAGGGCGGAGGAGAAAAAAAAAGCAGAGAAAAGGCAGATGCAAAAGAGAGGAGAGAGGGGAAAGAGACAAGTATAGATTGTATATGGTCTTATTATTCCTCTGTGCAATGGAAGAAATAGAGAAATTATGTATGTCTGTTTAAAAGAAGATAAGTTCCGAGACAGAGAAACAGAAGGAGAAAGAGAGAGAGAGAAATAGTTTTATTCTTTTAAATCTGGTTTTAAAATATTTTACAGATCAATTTATCTTAGAGTGGTAGCTAGCCTTGACATAATTTGCTATGTGTGACAGTGATAGGAGCAGACAGAAATAGTTGCCCTCATGGAGTTTTATGTACCAGTAAAACTGGGACAAAATTGCATTGTAACAAAAAACAACCCAAGCCCAAATTTGTTTGAAAATTGCCAATTTGTGGATGAAGTGAAAAGGCACTGCCTCAAAATGTGTGCACATGCTTCTCCTGGCTTCTCTTGAAAAATACATTTTGTATTAAAAAGAGAACATTAAATTAAGTAACCAAATTACAATAATTGTGTTCATTGTTCTTAATTGTATTCATTGTCCCTATTGTTGACAGCAAGGTTACATTTTCCTACAGTCTATGAAGATAAAGCAGAAAAAAGAACTTGATTCTTTTTGTTGTTGTTTGTTTTTTATTCCCCCTCTTTCCACTCTTTCAGGGACACTTGTTTTAATAGTCCTGGAATAGAATGGGAGAAGGAAAAGGCGATGTGACCTAGAAGTCAGTCCCAACATGGCGGAGTCCATTAGACAGAATCACATAAACTACCTTTAAATCATTCAAATGATGTAGGCACTTTGCAGCAATTCACTATCCAGTTTGTGGCCGCACACGTTCCGTTTACAAACATTACTTTCCAGCCATTTACATGGGAGTGGTTCTGGTGCTTGGCTATCTTCTGGAATTTATATGTCTCAAATATAATTTGGGGCTTCGTAGTGCTGGGAAGCCAGTGTAAGATTATACAGGTGATAACCGCTTTGGTTGCATTTACATACAAACTTACTTTGTCCGCTGTCACATTTTCTTAACCTCTCTGTCCTGGCACCACCCGTAAATGAACTTGTCTGGGGTCAATTCTTTTTTTTCCTCCTCCTCCTTTTCCTTTCCCGACTTCTTCACTTTCATTTTCTCATCCTTCTCTCTTTGTCTCTCTCTCTCTCTCTCTGACTTTCTCCCTCACTCTCTCCCACTTTCCCTCGTTCTCCAGCTAAATTGCAAGCCTATATTTCTAGAACTCTGATGCAATTATGCCATCCCGATTGGCTTGCTTGTGGTGGCCAAATGAAAAAACAGACACTCACAAAGCCAGGCTTTGTGTATCAAGAAAAGAAAGGCTTGAAAATTGCCTGAGATACACACAAATCCACACACACACACACACACACATAGCCACTCTCTCACTCCTATTGCACAAGCGGGCTGCACACATACAAAACACAAAAGACACCGCCGTTCATCTGCAAAAAGGATAGGATAAAAGTCGACAGTTTCTATTAACAATAACAAGACAAAATACAGAGGTCTTTTATCTCTTAAAATGTAAATTTATACAAAGGCAGGAGCTCTCCCTGCTGTAAATATCACACACCTCTGAAGACCACAAAACCAGACCCAATTGATTTTCCTTTTTTCGCCTGCTGGTCCAGGCCATCTGCAAAATCTCACTGGCTGGCATTATATCAATGGCAAAATTAAAAATCCTCTATTCCGCTAAACCATGTGGGAGATTGGTGAGATATGGACTGTTTACTCTTTAAATTATATGATTGATTTCCTTTAACGTTATTTGTTTATTTTAATGTTCATATCTGCTCCATCCGAATCATTTTTCTCATTTATTTAATTGATTTCCTGGTGTCGGGGACTAACTCTCTCTCTCTCTCTCTCAGTAACCCCCGCTTTAAAACATATCAGCTTACATCTGTGCTCATTTACATTAATAAGCCTGCAGCCAACTGCAAATGTATTGATTTCCAACCCCTGCATAGGTTGGTGCCCAATCCCTGGTTATTTGTGATAAATGTTCTCTTCTTGTTTATGGTATTACAGGGGCTCAGGGAGGAGAGGCTAATTTGATTTCCATTCACCTCGGTCAAGCACCATTCAAAAATAACAAGACGGCACATTTAGCAAGGTGAAAAAAGGAGCACAGACAAGTTTTAGTTTTTGAAGTCAGTCAAGGGGGTTTGGGGGTTAAGGAAGAGGGTGGAAGGGATCAAGGGTGTGGCAGAACCTATCAGGTGAGCTGTGATTTCATGCAATTATGATGCAATAATTAAATTTCAGCCTTGTGATGAATTTGCAGCCATAAGTGATTACTGCATAATTATATTGATAATTATACAGAAGCAGGTGATATTTAAAACACGTTACATTTCTAAACCAAACTACACATTTTTGCAGCTCATCAAAACAAAACAACTCATAAGTTATACATCTTAGGAAAAGCTCTCTACAATAAATGTACCCTTTGTAATGGGACACCACACACACAACCGATCAAAGATGGCTACAAACATACAGGCTCAGCTCCTGTCCACATTACCAGGCTTAAGTGTCTGTCAGGCCCCACTCAATATAAACAGACCGGATTTATGCAATGACACAAAAACAGCCACAAAATATCATGTGGAGATTTTCCTATATAACCAGTGACCCAAGAAAAGGGCCTGATCAAAGGCGCCCCTGTTTATGTCCTGTTGTCTTTTTTCTCTTTGATTCTGGCACAGCTTTTAGATAATACTAATAGATCACGGGCCAACGGGATGGGACAGGATAATGGAGCTTTCATTGCAGCCTGATTAACTTGGCTGTAGGGTTCCACCTCGCCCCTTTCGGCATGATGGTCCTAATTAATAACGATTGCTCCCCAAAATGTGCAAATGGAACGATAAACGAAGGACCAACTAATTAACTGCAACCATTTCTACTAATCATTACTTAACATCCAGTTTTGTCATCATTACACTGATGTGAATGCAAGGACAGATAAAACAGGTCAGCCGTTTTTTTTTTTGTTGTTTTTTAATCCCACCCCCCCAACCATAAAAGCCTGACAGCCATATTTTGTTTCCCAGTAAAAGACAAACAAGAAATTAAAAGGAGAGCTGAAGTAATGGTCTGCTGAAGTTCCCCATCACTTCAATATTCAGCTGCTGGGGCAGGCGGCGCCATTTTTCAAAGGAAATGCTGATATCATTCCAACTCCTCAGACAAGCAAGAAAAGGATCATTTGCTTGCACTGTCTAAACAGAGTACTGAGGTGAGGAATACAGCAAAGCAGTGAAAAATCAGTGAAAGAAGATAGAGAGGGAGAGAGAGAGAGAGGGAGAGAGAGAAAGAGGGAGACAGAGAGAAAGAGGACAAGAGGAGGTCAATGAGAAAGCGAGTGATGAGAAAGAGAGAAGAAACGCAAGGCAAAAGACATGCCAAGAACTGCTTTGAGAAATGCTGTCAGCATCATCTTTTGGTGGGAGCGTTCCAACTCATTTATTCTGGGCCGCCTTGCAAGGGAAAGGAGAAATCAGCATCGGCAAAATGCTTCTGTTTATCTTTATGGTCTGACTTTCACTGGGAAAGCTGCTGAAAATTGTGGTCATATCCGGCCAGTATTTATGTGCACCTTCACACACCGAGGGGAATCGACAGCGCACATTGACAGGGAGACAATGTCAGCTGAAATGCCAATCAAAAAGTTAATAGTCTGTCCATCGGGCACAAACCAGAGGCCCCTGGGCTTAGACATAAAACCCTCACAAAACACAACCAGATTCTGGGCTCAAGGTAGCGTGATCCATCGGTGGCAATACATGTAGGCAATACAAGTCTACAGCGCATGTTGGGTGTGTAAGTCTATGAGATGAAGACAGTATGTGCAAAACTCTGCAAAATTCTTACATTTATGCATTTAGCACACATTTTATCCAAAGTGACTTACATTTGTCAACTATCAATTACTTCAGGGCTAGCCTACCCTAGAACAGCCAGGGTTAAGTGCCTTGTTCAAGGACAGAACGGTGGCAGCCAGGATTTGAATCCAGAATTTCCAGGCTACTAGCATGCTAGCTTGGTTCCTTGGCCACTACTCTACCTCCGCCCCTTGTCCTCTTGTCCTCCAGTGCACATTATGAACAGTCCAACATGACATCTCATAAGTGATAGCATCAGTATTTTATAGCATGAGATCACCTACATCATTGATCACATATAACTTGCATTAATCTAAGTAATACCTTTGTGCACAATCTACACGTTTCACCTATCTGTCCATAGTCTTAGACATAGTCATAGGCAATATCAGCAAATTAGAAACGGAAAAAAAAAAAACGTTCCTCTCAACTACTGTCTTAATGTTTCTTTGCACTGAAAACCACATGCTTGCGTCAGGCCTACTTAACACAGCCTGTTCACTGCCACAGGAATGGACCAAAATCTGGTTATAACTTCACTGAGATTACCAGTGGCCATGGGGATGGATTAAAAAATCTCATCTCAAACTTCAAAGGAGCCCATCACTTATTAGTCCTCCCTAGCTACTGGTGCATGAAAGACAACAGGGGGCAGTGAAGTCTCTTATTGCTCATAATGCACAAATGCTTTTGCACTATGTATGGTAATGAATTGGCTGTCAATATCTGCCTTCCAAATGGTCTGATTTACTAAAAGTTTTATGAAGACAGTAAATTCCATGCCTTATTCTCCCTATCCTCTAAGGCTGTGCACCAGAAAATCAATACACCTTCAAACCTGCTCTTGAATTTTTGTCAACCTTCAATTATTATCTCTCTGGTGGAGAAAGAGAGGAGGGGATTAGGGTTATAATTGACACAGGTGCCACTTACACAGACAGATGTCTTTTTACAATCAAAAGATATTTGATGCTGAAAAGATTTCCCATAAAGCATTTAAAACCTGTCCTGATAGTAGACACTTCACCAACTGTAGCTGGATAAAAAAAGAGATATTCTTGCAGAAATCAGTCATTATACGACTGCCATTGTGTTTTTTTCCCCTTGCTCTCTGAATGGATTTGACTTGTCAACAGCCAGCACATCAGTGGTTAAACAGTGGTAGGCAACACCATTAAATTACTCACACTTCACATGATAAAACATTCAACGGGTGTGCCTCATTGCGAGGGAAAGTACCGATAAATCGACAATAGGTTTTGATGCATTTAGTTTTTCATTTGAGAGGCACACTTGTTTCTCATTCACAATGATTTATTGCATGGAAGTCCACGCTTTGACCTTTTGCCATTGTACAAATGTCTGCAGCCAAAAGTGAATGATTAGCGTTTCTTCCTGCCCCACGCTGTGACTTTGCTATAAATCTGGGCTAATCTATCCGTCATAATTGTCACCAGCAGAGCAGCGTTTTAGCTTAGAATACACACACACATACACATAGACACACACAGACAAGCACATGCATGTACGCACCTCTATTTGCACTGAATACACACTGCCCACCAGTGTCCACTGTGTCCACAGTCAGAGGAGGAAATATGGCTGACCGCTGTAATGACTGCTGTAGTTCACCATCTGACTAGTATAAAGAATAGGCCTATATTAAAGGCTATGGTGCATGACAATCATAACATGCTCCTCAAACATGACCTTTGTGCAAATATTTACTTACCAATAAGCACACATTGAGCTTCACTAGGAACCATGAAAGCTATGTATAATTAAACCGTTATAGTGTATATAGTATCTATGGGTGTAATAAGTGTAATGTCTGTGGAAGTGTAGTGTGCATCTGCAATTGATTGTGTATGTATCCATGCGTGTTTGTGTGTGCATTTGTGTGAGTTTAATGCACTAGATATGTCCATTGTTAATGGCCTTGGTGACCATTTAGTTTGATGCAGCTCATTTACAACTAAACAAAGGAGATGCACATGAAAAAAAGTCCATAACCTCTATCCAGTCCTATTGATATTTCACTGACTGCATCATAAAGCTCAATAATCCCCTTTGACTGGAGGTTAAGTGATGGAATTCATTTGGCTGGCCAAGAGGTAGTCATGCACAAAAACTACATTATTTTACCTTTATGAATTTGTAAAAGCTTCGGATTGCAAAAAAACGCAATTAAAACTGATCAATATGTAATTTACTTTGTCTGACTGACGAGCTTTTAAATGCAAAGTGTGTGTTTATGTATATATATATGTGTGTGTGTGTGTGTGTGTTTTCTCTCCTAATTTTCTGGATATTCTGGCTGTAAGTACAGTGTTGGTTCTGGAGAACACCCTTAGCCATGCACTTTTCTCTCACATGGGTGTTATTCACAGTGCTCAATACTCCATTTAAGGCAGCAATAAGCTCTGGGTGACCTCACAGATGAACTGCTGTGGCCATCATACTCTGAAACAACACATTCACTACATAGCCATCCTATTCTCTGCTTTTTGTGTCCTCATCAACAGCATAATGGCATTGCTGTTAGTATGTACATACACACACACACACACACACACGCACACCATCACAGTGGTCTGGTAAGGCATGACAGTCATCGAGGATAGTGGTGCTGTCAGTGAAGACGACACGCAAAGAAATAAAGCAGACTACTCAGATCTCACAGCATGTGAGCCTTTCGAGGAGATTGGTTCATGTTGAGGCTTTTTTTTATTGTTGTTTGTGTGTTTTGTTTAGGTACATAAAATCACTTGCACCATATTTTTTACACGGCTCCCTGATCTAGTGGCGATAACCCTCTGTTGAAAAAAAAAAACTTGCTAGCTGTTTATATAAAGGATTTGCAGGGATGTTTCTTGCCATGTCCCATGCGAGGGTTTATTACGTCAAATGGCTCGATGGTGTGAATGAAATAAAGAGCGGTGAATGTCTGACTAAATTGGATCATGCAGTCTTTCCATGGATACAAAACATGATGCACGCAAAAAATATATTGTCAAATGAGATTATCAGGCATTTTCCCACTGCTCGGATTCTCCAACAAGCATAACTGATAGTAATGTAAACCTTACAAATCCAATCAGGTGAAAATTAACTGATCAGATGTGATTTTCCTTTCAGATTTGAAATGGATATGCCAGGGCATGATCTGCCGCCAGAGATTCATTCACCAAATAATTTTATTATGGGCACTACCATGGCACGGCTTTGAGGGCAGCTATGCAGCAGTTGCTGCAGAAAAAAAAATGAACAAGTGTTTCATCTGTCACTTTCTCAATAAAGCACTCAATAAAAGTAGGAAATTAATGATGTAAAAGGCTGTATTACATTTGAGAGCTTCACAATGACAGAGAGAGAGAGAGAGAGAGGATAAATAATGGTAACCGGTTCCATCATTTGTTTTGCTTTTTTTCCCCATTTTTGCGGCATTAGCACTGTGGCAAGGGGTCAAAGTGAGGTTAATATCCAGACATAAATCATACTCGTAAAAAGCGGCTCTAACAACACTTTAAAAAAACATCTGTGGGCCAAAACACACTCTGTGCTTTCTATCTATCTGTCTCTATGTCCCTCATCCCTTTCTTTCTCCCCATCCTCCCTTATACACACACACACAATCACACACACACTGCTTTAATAGGACACAGGGCTGTATCCGTGGTGACCTGTGATCTGTGACACTGATGAGGACTGACACTGACACAAGCACGAATGGGGTGGGGGGCTGAATGGTGAGATGTGGGGGGTGGTAGTAGTGGTGGGGGATGAGGGGGGCTGATAGGGGAATTAGAAATGAATGATTCCTCTCATATGTAAATGGCAATTAAAGGACGTGCAGCGCTCTGGGCAGTGTTGTCCAGACTCCCCCCCCCATTTGTTTGGACTGGGCCTCACTGGCGGGCAGACAGGTCCATTGGCTCTATGCATCACACATCACAACGCATCACAGAGAGCATGCTCGCACAGAGAGTGCACATTCAAACACACACATACACATTCACATGTGCGCACGTGCATATACACACACCCGCACACACACACACACACACACAAAAGGGAAATAAATCCACACTCTCCTGGACCAGATCGAATCAATTCTGCATAATGGCAGAGGTGATCATTATGGGCTGCTTTTGTTTGTTCAAATGAAGAGTGAGCATAGGCGCTTATTGGGTCGGCTAGAGGTGGATGGGAGGATGGATGCGGGAGGAGTGGAGTGGTGGGTGGGGTATGGATGGGAAGACCTCCACCTTCAGACCAGCATCACCACTGTCGATGTGAGGTGTCAAGAAGAGCTGAAGCGAAGTGAAAGGTCTCCGCCCCCCCTTACCATTTGTTCTTTTTTTAAGATTTGAGGGGTTTTTTGCAAACTGCTAGTCTGCTGTTTGTTAGTGACCAAATCAATGGCCCTGGCTGGAGGTGAAGAACAGCAGGAGTCATTCAAAGCGCTCTCTTAAGTGGAAAGTGCATTCTGACACATTTATCATGCAAATTGTGCCAATTCCTGCAATATTCGGGAGCTGGCGTGTGAAACGAATAGGCTTTCCTGATGGTGTCTCAGGCCTCATTGACAGGAAGAGGACAGAGGGTGATTTTCTGTCATGCCATGAGGGATGGCTGGAGAGAGTGTGATGCAGGCCCATTCCCTCAACTGCCTTTTTGTGTTTGCTAATGCTGACATGCATCACTATGGTCACACCTCATTTTATCTGTTGTGCTTCGTAAAGGAGAGTGTGAATAGGGCGTCACGTTACGGACAGGGTTTCCACTGGAGATGGAAATATTAGCTTGCAGCTCTAAGATCATTTAATCTCTTCATACATATGCCAGTATTATTGTATGGCTCCTCAGAGTGCTGCAGAAAGTTCCATTAAGTTGCATCTCAGCGTTGGAAGTCTGATATTTCTGAATAATGACTGCTGCAAAAAAATGACAATTGTCATTGCCATGAGGTTTAATACTCCTAATACACATATTTTGTACCATACCACAACCAATCTGTTCTCTTATTGCCATGGAATTTATGGCAAGACTAATTTCAGAGACTGAAAACTTACTAAAGCAAACAAACAATCTGTAAGAGCTCAAAGGTAACATTACAACACACAATAATCAGGACAACAAGGACACTTGTGCACTGCTTGAAGTACATTCTGGTAACCAGCAAAGCCTTATGGGGCATGTAGGCTCACAACAACTTGTGGGCTGAATACATGCCTGTGGACAGAGGCCGCAGCTCCTAGATCCTAAGGTAATTATGGCATAGATTATCATAGAGTCACATTGCATTCCGTTCCGATGGGGATTCCTCTAAACGCATGTTCTTCCCCCTTTTCTGTCACGGCCTCTTCGTTTTAATAGGCACGCATTAATTAATCCATCATGCAGCTTAATTGAAATGATATATGATGCTCATTTGTTTCATCTGATCTCACATCCTATTAACAACATGTAACTGTACAACTAATTAAGTGTTGAACACTTCTGAAATAATTGGATGTAATTAAAGTGTCAGGGGAGTAAAAAATGAATGTGCTTTGACATTTATGACGGATGGCACGGCCCTCGTAATTACACCGGGTGCACACACGAAAAGGAGAACACTCCCTGATGATGACACTGTGTGTGTGTGTGTGTGTGTGTGTGTGTGTGTGTGTGTGTGTGTGTCTTTGTGTGTGTGAAAAGGTTGTATTCACAAAATTCACACTAATTTGCAAATACTCTGGTTGCATTTTCATGTTAAGCATACAGTTTTAATTGATTTCATTTAACTGATGTCCCAGTGTCTCCGAGGATGTAATTCTGCTAGAACTTCCAGTGATGTCCACGGCGTGAGAAAGTAATTATATCCATAAACACAAGATAAACACCAGGAGTTTGAGGGTATACTAGCTCTACTGCTAGCTCTGGTCATGCCGAAATACTCAGGCTGAAAACCATGGACAGCTCTCCTCTTGTCCTGTGTAATTCACAATACCCGTCCACCTTTTGTCTTCCCAGAGGAAGCCCCCCTCTCCACTCCTCTCTGCTCCTCCCTCCAAGAGCTGTCTCATCCCACTATCTGATCCTGTCCGCCTTTCACACAGGGGTTGCCAAGGTAACCGTGTCAAGTGATTGAGGTTGAGGGTCAAACTGACCAATACGGAGTAAATTACATTTCTCTGAATGATTCCCCCTGAGCAGCTATTGAAATTGAGCTTTTGCCACTGATTGGTACATGTTGTCATTCACAGCTTGGAGGCCCAGGGTGGAAGACAACGAACAAACAAGGGGCACACAGGGGCCTGGAGCCTTCCGCAGGCATGAATAAATAAATGCACAGGAGATGAAAGTACGACTGCTCACAGGATCATGCAGGCACATCTGTGTACAAATATACACGTATATACTGACATGCGCTCTCTCGTTCTTTTCCTCTTTATCTATCTGTCTGTCGTTTTCTCCCTAGGTCTGCCTCTCACTTTCACTCTTTCTCTCTCTGGCATGCCATTTGCTCAGTCCCTTTCTCTCACACAGGGACACATTGACACACAAATATGGGCCTAAAGACTGAAAATGAAAAGTGATTTGTATAGTTTCTGCAATTTGTATTTAACAAAATGTCATTCAGAATTCTAGTATGAGTTATGATTGAAAGCCTTTTCCATTTTACAGGTCAACCACCTTCACCTCATCAGAGAAACCAGGCAAGGCCTCGGCAGATGTGCACAGGTAATAGCGGAAATGGCCACAAGCCAAGCAGCAACCTTCGCCGCCAACAACCAAAACAACAACATTAAGCCCGGCCCTCCTCTACGTGCATAAGGCCCGAAGGTCAGGAGTGTGTCTGAACCATGGCACACTCAATCCTTCAGCCAAGGGCTCAACTGCTGACACCTTCCCTTCTGTGCCCCTCACACCCTCCTTCCTCCCTCGACCCCAATACTCAGACACTCACCCAACACCTGTTTATCCAGCAGGATGAAGCCAAAGGGGAGGGGAAAAAACAGAGATAAAAACACCTAAGATTGTGATTTATTGTGTAATGTGCTCCACAGAGAAGATGGGGGTTGAAAAAGAGAGAGGGAAAAAAACAGACAGGGGAGAAATCCATTGCAAATTGAATTGCCTTTGTTTGAATCGGCCGGCACCCAAAATACAAATACTATCATAGAGACCATAAATGACATTGGCGCAATAATCTAAAGCGACCTGTCTCGCTCGCTGATAAGCCATCACTAAGAGGGCGCAATCGATACTAACTATTCATTTCTGAAATTATCTCCACATTGATCCAGGAACAAGTGCCAGCGAGGCAGGGGCACACAGGCCCTTAATACAATAATTATATAAAGGGTTACAAGCTCATCCTCCCGACCAATAAAGCCTGTCAGCAGGACCAGGGCCACAGCGCAATCCCATAATCCATCAGCACATTGGCCCCTGACCCCTCGAGGCTTGCAGGCTTTTCATGAGAGGGGCTTCCATAAAAGTTGCTTACGGAAGGACACAATGTCTGGATATACTTCAGAATAAAGAGAGGTGGGGAAAAAAATCAGATCTTAGCCACTGATATGAATGGCTGGTATATAGACTTAGTAGGTGACCCTCTCTCTCTCTCTCTCTCTCTTTCTCTCCCCCTGCTGAAACCCTTGGCAAGGGAAGGACACAGAGACCAAGCAGAGAGCAGAAATTGGATCTGAGACGACTTTGACATGGATTGTTCGGTTCAATTTGAGCACAGGCCGCTGAGACCCTTTGCCTTTCTATATTTGACCCGCTGATTATATGATTTGATTACTTGAAATAAATTCCAATTATAGCATGTTTTTCACCACAGAGTGAAAAAGCTGAGAAACTCTAAATACACATCATTGTTGGCAATAAATCACCCTTTTTGTTCCCTGAGATTAATGCATTCAACCTCAAACCAAGTAAATTTTACCTCTAAGTCCCATTCCTACATAGCTGAATAAGCATCTTAAGCCAGCAGATGTCCGAGTAAGAATGAAATAAATCAAATAAATAAATCAAAAACAATTATTCCAAGAATGATTTCAAGTAATCTGGAGAATTATCAACCCAGCAGAAATATCATGGGCCACCTGTCTATGGCAACCTAGTAAGAGCTCAACCAAATATACAACAATATAAAAATACAAGCCATGCCATCTGTCTACATGAAGAGGCCCTTTAAAATGAACAAATTGAGGAACATATAGGTTGAATCTGATTTGTATTAAACTGTACTTGCAAGGAAAACAGTAAATCAAAGGCCCTCAGGCAGATGATGATATTACTGTGAGACACTGGGCCTAAATATCCATAAGTAAGAGTTCAAACTTCATTCAAGAACATTTAGTCAGTAAGAGCTTTATACTTGCCAAACTGTTTTCTACCATCAAAACTTTGATAAACTGCATCTTACATGCCAAGACTGACCAATACAATTACTATTCTATCACTACCATGAGTAGATTAGAGTAGATTTACAAGTGCTGAAATTAAAATAATGAATAGTGCAGACTGCTCAGACTTTTTCCGCTTAAGTTTAATAGTTTCCCACCACAGACACAAAGATTTTGACTAACCAACGTGTGACTATCTTTAAGTGGATACAACAGTATAGGGAAGATATGGCACCCCACCCACACACCTTCCTGTCCCATCTTCATAGTGAACACTCAGGAGTGGGTAATGGCCTTAGCCCCTTCAAATTTATGCCAGCAAGCCATGTCCCCAGTTATCTTAATAGACTAATTGATCTGCTATTGAAGAGGCACGTTTCCCTGAGCATCTGCGAGACAGACAGGCTCCAATCAGACAGGAATGTGTTATCAAACTGGGAAGTCAATTAAGAGAGGAGGGAGGCACAGGGAGAGAGAGAGAGAGAGAGAGAGAGAGAGAGAAAGAGACACTGGCTCCGCCAGTGTGTAGCCAGACAGAATAACTGGTCCTTGGCCTCAGACAGTCTGGAGACCCCGGGCACTGGAGACACGACGGTGGTGCGGTGGAAGAGAAGAGCAGAGAAAAAAGGGCAGACTCAGGCTTTATCCTCTCCTTCTGCCCACAACCCATCCACACAGTCATACCAAAGATTCCCTAGAACCCTATGGTAACAGACGTCACTAGAATCGTGTGACCAACATGGAGAACACATTTCACATTTTTGTGTACAAGAAAAGCACATAGTGAGGAGTAGGATCAGCTCTAGAAAGTATGAACTTTGGCGTTAGCCACCAAACATTTGTGGGTTGTCAAAAAATTTCCAAATCATCCCCAATGAGCCAAATAAAGTGTCGGTTCAAAAATCTTACTGCCTTCTGATTACCTTAAGTTTTGAAATGCTTCTTAAATCATGATATGTGAACAAGTGAGGGGAAAAATCAGCATAGGCATTGTTCTATAGGCATTATAGTCTGATTCTACATCTAAAGGCAAACATAACAAAATGGCTGAGCCTGGGGTGGACATGTGGTGCTGAGTGTGTGTGTGTGTGTATGTGTGTGCAAGACAGACTGACAATGTGTATGTGTCCACACTGTGGAGTGTGTGTGCGTGCGTGCGTGCGTGAGTGTTTGTGTGCGTGCGTGTATGTATGTATGAAAGTGAGGGGAGAGTGGTGAAGACCATCGCTAATGCATATCACTGCAGCTGTAATTGCTTTAGAGATCATTTCTGATATTGGTTCCCTAAATGACTCAGCGCAGTAGAGAGAAGAGGATACAATAAATGTTGAGAAGGGATTGCACTGCGTGGGAGCAGCACCACGCAGCAGTCGCCATTACCGTCACCAGGCCTCATCCAGCATTCCCGCTTAATTGCCTCTGACCGCGTGACAATGGCGAGTCAGTGGGCTGTGGCGGGCCGGACGAAGGGGCTGTGGCATGGGACAACCAGAAGATGTATCTATTATCTGAGGCCCGTGAGGGTCGCCGACCTATGACAGGCTGGGGGGAGTCGAAAACATTAGAAATCATGTGCAATTTAATCTTTACACAAATAAAAGGAAGAAAGAATGAAAGGAAGGAGAGAGTGAAAGAACCTCGCTCTCCCCTCATGACACACACATACACACACACACACACACACACACACACAAACACACACACACCTCCAAAAAAAAGGCAAGGAGGCAGCATCACAAAAGGAGTTTGTGCCACGGCCAGCGTTCTTGGACAGGCCTGTCCCCCAAAGGATCCTGGGCATTTTCTCCTTCAGCCACTCAAAGCTGTCGGCGCGGCCCCTATTCCACTTCTCTCTCCACTGACACTTGTATTAATGGCATTTTGGCTTAGGACTGTAGATGTTGAAAAGTGATTGTGGAGTGCAGCTGAGACTCTCCCTCTCTCTCTCCCTCCCTCTCTCTCTCCCTCTCCCCACACACATACACACACACATACACACACACACATACAGCCAGTGTCTCTTTGTGTTTTGTTCACTCTCTCTTCTCTCTATGTGTGTATACTCCTCTATTCTCCCATCCTTTCGTTTAGTCATTACTGGTCAATGTCAGCACTTGAAAACTATTGTGCTTGCCGAGCCAGTGTCATCACAAGTGGAATTAACCATTTTCCCCGTCTCTGATTGCAAACACCCCCCTCCCTGGCCCTGCATGGTCCATCAAGATCCACTGACAGAAGCCTCACCGGGGAAAGTTAAGGCCCAGAAACACAATCAGAGATCACGCTTCACATTTCATGAGACTGTTAAAGTTTCATGCATGCTCTTTGCGAATCATGGGATGAGTCTAGCATAACAAGCACATCTGGGCAACGCATCAAAGTCAGAAAAGTAAGGAAAGTTTGTCAGTGGCAAAGACAGAAACAGACTAGAATATACTTTGTTAGAAATTACCTGAATTATAAGGCTGGGGCATACAGGGTTATTCTGATGCTCTGGGTCTTAAAAACATAATAGCATTCACTTGAAGTAGAGTTGTGGCACACAATATATAATGGCATTTAAGTAAATTATACTTTTGGTAATATGCTTGATAATCATTTTCCAGTTCTCAGTTGATCGTGGTAAATATATGGTGCAACACACCTCTAACATTACCTTGTGGCAACAAAAATGGATGTTCATTTGAAATGCAAAACAAAAAGCCTTTGCTAACTCTGACAGATAGGGCCCAATCAAAAGATGTCACTCCCGAGAGCCTGAAATAAGTTGAGGCCCCAGACAGACAACTTTTATCCAATAAAGCACACAAAGAGGACACCCAAGCCAAAATCTATGAGGCTCAAACATTCAATTTCTGGAGACGATCCGCTTAAAATAGACGACCTGTAATTAACCTTCTGTCTTCAGATCAATCAAATCAGAGAGAGAGCAGAAGAGACACAGAGAAGGATCAATCTATAAATTATGCACTACAGAATGGACCCTTTCCCCAAGACTTTAGCCCAAAAGAGACACAATATACATGGTCAGCTATCAAAGAACACATAATATTGTATAGACATATTGGTACATTTGTGTAAAAAGTTCATCGACAAAATCTGACAGTGGCAGTAAAATAAGTGAAAAATTAAATATGGTTATGTAATGGTTATGTTCATCTACAGCAGTTCAAATCTTGGTGACTGAAGATTTATTGACATGGTGCTGCACGTGCAACCAGTAACAATTTCATTCAAAATAAATAAAAGTGGGACAACGGTCATATAACCTATGCAGTCTCTCTCTTTCTCTCTCTCTGCTGCCCCACTTTCCCTCAGTACAGATAGCATGTGTTATTCCACACCTACAGAAAAACAGGGCTTACAATATAAGATGACAAATGTAATACCTCAAGAGAGACCAGGACAAATTATAAGCAGTAGGATTAAATCTTAAATCTAATATCATGTATTAAGGCCTTGGGTAATCTGCCACAGGACCTGCAGTTTGAGGTCTTCGGTCATTCACAGATGATCCAGAAGCGACTTGGTATTACAGCTTTTGATTTAGTTATTTTATCAGATTATATGCGACTTTGCAAGAAATCTCTGTTTGGGTCTTGACATTGTGACACCAGTGGCCAGAGAGTCAACAGAAATGCCTTTAAATGGCTGTTACAAGCTCTTCCCATTTTAATGTCATCTCATTCCAATGCATTTTTTTTTACCACAGATGTGTTTATCGTGGGAAAAGAGACAGATAGAAACAGACTGAGTGTGGTGGCTTGGGAAAAAAAAAATGATAAAAAAAAAAATAGATTTACAAGGACCTCCACAGTTAATGTATCATCATCTACACGGGTTAGGATTGCAGTTATTAGAGTATTTCACTTCATCGGCTGACCTCCTGTTCCTCTGCAGATCATGAATCCTATTCATTATCCGAGCCCTTCTGCCCGCCCGCCTTTATAATATTACTCAATTTATATTCTGAAGCGGGCTCCTGGGAGAGAGATCAACGCTCTGAAACAGCGACCCCACCCCCAACCCACTCCGCCCTATCCCACCCGCAACGCCCTCCACCCTCCCTCCGCCAGCCGCCCTATAACTCAATCACAATATTTAAAGGCCAGCAAAGAGCTTTTTAATGCACGTCGTAGATAACCATTTAAAGTGGATTGGTTTGGTTTAATATGACCTTAACAGGCTGGCAGTCACATGTGAAGAATGAATAAGCTAATCGGAGGCTGAGGAGAGGGAGGGAGGCAAGGAGGTGATGAAAGAATGAAACAGAAGGAGTCGAATATGAGGGATTCGTTACAATGGTCGGGCGGCGTGGGATGGCAGGTGCTGGGGAGAGGCACGAGTGAGAGACTGGAGAGAATGAAAGAGGACAGGAGATGAATGCTGATAGTGCTTGTATTTCTTTTTTTTTTCCTCTTCCTTGATGCTCTGTCTGGTTTGCTCCGCATAAACCACGATAGAGTATCTCAAGATGAGACAAGGAAGATAAAGATGACATCTCCACAGGCTGCGCCGACAAGAGCAGATTGAAATTTTATTACATTGTGTCATGTGCGATAAATAAATATTTATTTTTGTCACAAGTGAAATGTATTTAGATATCATGAGTGTCACCTAAGAGGCCCCTAACAATGCATATCTTAGTGAAATCTCGGGGACTTGCAGAGAGATAAAAGTTGAAGGGATCCTTTTCCAAAAGTGCATTGTAGTATCGCCATAAATCAGGCTGCCACAAAAACTGCAACAACATCAAGGAATTAAGAATGAATTCCCCTTACCCAGGCTATTCTAGCGATCTTATTTTTTTTAACCATCTTGACATGAAAAAAGTCAGATGCTGTCACTTATTTTGTTTAGAAGAAAAGACTGATTCCCAATTTATAACTTTAGGATTTTTAAACGTTTCCTTGGTACACAATGACAAGTTCTGTTACATCACACTGAAAAGCATAAGACTAATATCAGCATGGTATATGACAGGTGAATTTCACAGACAAGCAGCTGTTGTTGGGAAACTCGCCACTAATGCTGTGCTGACTTTATGATGGAAATCTTATACTAAGGCTTCAATTACTTACACAGTTTGTGCCGGGAACATCCTCCACAGCTATTATGTTAATGCGTTTGTTCAGCTTTATCTAAATGGCATCTTTATAAAGAGGACCCTCTACTCAGCAGCGTGACAGGGGCTATATTTAAATGAAACCATGTGTCCTTGGGATTATATCCATAGAGGCATTCCATAACCAAGTGCATCATTTCATCTCATATCTGGCTGAAGGGAGCACTGTCAGCCAGTGAAATAGTGGAGACTATCTCCTTCATTATAATGAAATGTCTTACGCACACCCCCCCCCACACACACATCTTCATTCCTTTGAACTGACAGACTTCTGAATAGACAGAGTTGCAGGAGAGAAAATTAACTACACAAAGTAATTTCTTGATAGACTCTCAGGATGAATATAAACTTTCATTCTTCTCTTCCTCTCTTTCTGTCTGTTTTTATATGTTGCATCATCAGAAGACTGGGAGGACTGAAAACGTCTCATCCGCTGCACAATACAATCTGAATGATTGAACATGTTTCCTAAGAGGAGGAATTAAAGGCACAATAAATGACCTTGGTGATCGGGCAAATAGTCTGGCTCATAAAAGCAATTTGCATGGGGCCCCTCTCTGATTGATATCTGGCAATGGATTGTATTGTCAGAGGGTCTGGGTCAAAACTTGTGATTGAGTATTTAGCGCTTAGTCAATTTTGCTCTCTTTTTAAGATTTTAATTAGTAAATGAAACCCGCTTATGGACAAATGATTGATGTAACAATAATTCAGTGCAAGTGGATGCGTACATCTGCATGTGTGCAAAAGCGTAAATGTGTATGTGTGCGTGTGTGTGAGTGAGAGAGAGAAGAAATGAGAGTGTATGTGTGTAGTGGGGGTTGATTACCTATGTTCACATGTTGGCTGTACGTTACCAAAACAAATAAAACATATTAAACACATGAGAAAATCATTTAATTCAGCCTACACAGACTGCCAATAAAATATTACTTTGAACATGTTAAAATGGCATTCGATATTTCATGTTCATATGGATTTTTAGGTCATGAATGGATAATAGGTAGTAGTAATGAGACTTAGCACTTTAAGATATATATGTGATTACTTAATTAACCACAAAATGTGTATACTTATCACAAAATATTCAGAGGTAGAATGATTTCTTTGTCTAACATCTGCAAAATATTTGTACATGTGATCATTGATGTTACAATCACAATAGGTTTCCCAGAACTGTGTCAGTGAACTATTGCAAAACATTGCAAAATCTGTGTAGTGAGTAGGCCTAACACATTATTAAAACTACTAAGAGGCAGCAGCGGAATAAGAGTTTCCAGTGCAGTTTCCATACCACATGCTTATCACCATTTTATATCTGTATAACACCAGATAGCCCCCTGAAAATTAATTTAATGTAAAGAAACCCTGCAGAAAACAAATCTGGGTAGGGGATACCAAACTTGAGGGATTATTTGTGGGATAATATCATTGTGTCTTTTCTGAACAGCACATGTTTTGTGCTTGTCTGAATGTATCACAGGTTAAAAAAACTAGTGTCTCATCTCCAAGTTTGTGCCAAAGTCATTACATGCATTACATGCATGATGCATTTAACAGTAATCCAATGTGGCTTGCAAAAAGACATTAAATGCAGTCTAAACTTTCCTTGCGATTTGGAACATTGAATGTGCAACACTGCTTCACACCGTTTCTGAGTGGCTACCGGGCCTGTGCTTATTTGGATTGATATCCACAATCCACAACATGGAGCCTGCAATGCCGCTAACAGTGCACTCACTCACCAGTTGATATACAAATTCACTGATGGGTGTTGAATGCCCTAAATGATGGAAACAATTATTTGGTCGTTTAAGTTCTGTATCTCTGCCCAGAAAAAAACAGAGCCTCTGTACGCATGGAAATGGTGACAAATAATGGGAAGGCCAACGAAATGCTGCCGCTCACACATTTTGAAATGAACGTCATTTGTATCAGTTTACGGTGATCAAGGCTAAAGCCTCGTGATGAAAGAGGCCAGAATGTGCACCTCCAGCAACTATGAACACCAGAGATAGATACAAAGATAAAGGCGGGGAGAGAGAGAGAGAGAGAGAGAGAGAGAGAGATCTTCAACAAGATCACATTTTGGCACCTGAATTAAAGCACCTGGTCTACAAGCCAAGGGGTCTGGACTGTGCAAGTTCTGCTGTGGTCTGAACTAATACCACATTTACTAATACCAAATTTGACCCACATATTCACTAAAAAGACAGTTTGCTATCAGATAAGAATGTAGAGGATGCACAGGATAGAACAACAAACATAAAGGACAAAACATCAGAAAGAGAGAACTAAGAAAAGACACACACACATTAAACATACAAGGTCAGTTCACATGGCTGTGATGTACACTGTCTAAGGGATCTTTAGTCTTGGCGTTCATGTTTACTCTATCCTACAGTATAAGTCTAACTTTGTTGCAAGAAGAAAAGAAAGAATACAGGCTCTGAGAGTCACTTAAAATTAAATTGAGAGTGGAGTTGCGTTACGACTTTCTTCAAACGCACTGCATTTCGGAAAGGCGCCGCCATAATGGTAGGTTGCACGTGATTGGTTGCCATGGTGATTCCTTACAGTAATATGGAGATAATGCCATGATATAAATTGATAGCTGTTTGTTATAGCTAATTTTTTTTTTTTTTTTTTGGAGAATAATAGAATCAATAGGCTATCCAGAACCCAAAGTAAACGAGTAGCACTCTTCTTTAAAACACATAATTTATGTAAAAGTATTATGACTATTACAAAAACTAGTTACCATTTTATTCTATTTCTTGCTTAGGTAATGTGTTGGGTGATGGGAACACAAATTCTGTGGGTCGGGAGCTTCTTGGTTTTGTATGGATAGTGCACGCAAAAATAGTACACTCAATGTGACTTGACTTGTTTAGTCATTTGAGTGATTATAATGTTACATATCCATACAAGTGTCCATTTTTTAAAAAATTATGTCAACGGAAAGAATATCATGCATACATTCATCTACATTCCTACAACATCTTATTGTTCCTGGAAAGTAGCGTATTTATGCATTTGGCAGACGCTTTTATCCACAGCGACTTACATTTGTCAGCTATCAACTACATCAGGGCCAGTCTCCCCTAGAGCAACTTAGGGTTCAGTTCCTTACATCAGGGCCAGTCTCCCCTAGAGCAACTTAGGGTTCAGTTCCTTACATCAGGGCCAGTCTCCCCTAGAGCAACTTAGGGTTCAGTTCCTTGCTCAAGGTCACAACAGTGGCAGCTTACTTAATCTGTTCCAGTTTAAATTTGTACAGTTTAAATACTGCAATTCCTTTCAGTTGGTTTGATAACATAAAAAAAAAAAATGATGCCGTTATTAAGCTTCTCCTCGTGAAGCCCATTCTTTTCTATTACTCTGTAACACAGAAATAGAGCAGAGCGGACTTTGAAACTAATTTCAATTGCCGTCTCTCTGTGTGATTTTTATGTATCAAGGTCGAAGTAACCATGGTAACGAATTGTTTATCCAACCAGCATGGCGATAAGCCCCCAAAACTGGGGGTAGGCGCCATGGCGTGACGTCAGCTCCTCACTCTCAATAGGGAAAGACTGATTCTTAGTGTGAGTGCTCCCTCAATGCACTACAGCAGCTTCAGTTATATCACCGTATGATTTTTTTTCCCCAACTGCTTTAGCGACATATCTAACATTATCTCATGAACAAAAGAAAGAGAACACGACAGAATGTCTTTCGTCTCAGGGGTCTGAAAGGGGTAGAGAAGGAAGGGTAAGTGTTGGGTTGGGTGGGGTGAGGTTGAATGGGATGGGGTGGTGTAAAGGTGCAGTGGGCAAAGGTGATTCCCAGGCTACAGAAAACAGAGGAGTGATCTGTTTCCTCTTGCCACCCTTAAATAATGTCCGGAGGCCTGCGTTATTAACCTCTGTAAAACACACAGAGCAGTGCAGGGCAGCGTTCAAGACAGACTCCACCACGGTACAGGGTGGGGTGGGGTTGGCGATGCCGAGTTGGTGGGGTTGAGGGGGCCAGTATGGGTGGGGGTGTAGGGAGGAGATAGATGCCAGATAATAGAGGCATACATCCAGCCACAATATCTTCCTCTCCAAGCCAGGCATGAAGATGATGAGAGGGAAAGGAGAGGAAAAAAAGTGAAAAAAAGAAGGGATAAATAAAGCAGGAAAAATCACAGGCACAGGTAATCAATGGGAAGATGAAGGACTGGCGCGAGCCAGAGGAGGGAGAGAGAATGTATGTGTGAGAGAGAAAACAAGAAAGAACAAATGAAAAGAAGATAAAGAGGGAGATACAGAGGGGTTTTTTCACCCCCACCTTCCTCCAAACACACACACACACACGCACACACCTCTTTCCTGTCTTCCATTCTATTTCTGATACAAGGTGTATGATGTGTTATTTGGAAAGAGGAGGTGGGCAAGTGTAGGAAGAAGAGGAGAGAAGCAAAGAGAGAAAAGAGGAGAGAAGAGAAGATGCTAGTTCACGCAGGGTTCACCCATTACCCGGGCCCCTGCAGCCAGCTGGGGGGCTAACCAGGCTGATCAGCCGGGGCTGAGGAGCACGCAGGCCCCAATGATTTTCACATCAAGCTGCCTGATGTACAGCTCCGCCGGCCGCCAATCGCTCTCCCGTATCGATCTGCCCTTAAATGAGCCTTCCCCCGCTTTGTACCATGAGCAATAATTAAAAAAGCAGCACATTGATTTTAACTAATATTATGAGAGATCAGGATGTGCACATGCTTACAAAACAGGACCCGAAGGCTCCTCAGGTCCACAGAGCGAGAGAACAGCGAGCGAGGCCATGCAGCACCGAACAACAACAACAACAACAAAAAGAAAGAGGGGGGGGGGAGAAAGAAAGGAAAGAAGAGAGAGACAGAGAGAAGGGGAGATCAAGAGAGAAAGAGAAGGAAAAGAGGGAGTGAGTGGGGACCACTTGATTAAGCCAAGACAAGACAAGAGTCCATGAAGAGGACCATGCCCTCAACTAAACATCTCAAAACTTTTTGCACCACAGGGTTAATGTTGTGTATCGGGCAACTCCGGCATCCGGAGATCCACAGAGATATCATTTCTATTAAAACAACCCAGGTTCAGTCGATACTTTGAAACTCCAGCTCCAGCATGTGTTGCATGGCAATTATTGCAAAACTAGAGAAGAAGGAGGGAAAAAAAGAGTAGAGTGCAGCAAGATTAAAATAAAGAGAGAATCCCATGGGCAAAGCAAGCTTTTATATATTTATTTATGTATTTGCATTTGCACAAATTATCTGAATACGTTTGAGGAGCAGTGTGCATAATTGCTCAATATGAAAAGAGAGGGGGAAAAGTGATTGTGGCCCCACTTTAATATACCGCCGTACGTTTGATGGTTTCGGTGGTGATTTTAGTTTATTTTGCTTAGAATTGTAGCTATCTGCATAGACTTTTATCCACTGTGATCCACAAAAAGGTGTTGTTTTCTGCAAATCCTTCTTAAGGGACAACATAATTTCAGTCATCCGCTGTATTTATATGGGCTGACAGCCAAACATGCCAATTCCAAATTGAATGGAGTTGCATGGACAGTTTTTTTTTTACATTGTGTTCATGTACGTGCATACAAAAAAAACTACTGTTTGCTCCTATAATGTTCCATTCAGTAAAAAGAAGCTATAAAATCTTTTGAGTTTAAGTTTTAACCAGTTTGTGTAAGAATAACAGTACTACAAACTGAATGTTGAATTAAATCAAATTAAAGGAAAACAAAAACTTCTAATGTGCTTTGTATTAAGTCCCTCACAAAAAGCTGGAAAACACACTGACACTGATGAGAGACAGACATAAACCAGCCTTGTGGGAGTCTGTCTACCATAAATATGGGACCCTGTACTACTGAAATATTATGTGTTGCTCTGAATGTAAAACAACCCTGAGCTTTGATAGTTTAGGTCACCCAATACTAAAATCATTTTTACTAAGCTTTCCAGAGACTTGAAAACAACAGAAAGACAGAAAAAAAAATAGAAAACTGACCTTTGATGTCTACAGTTGAGACAGAGCAGTCTTGTTCTGCCAGTGTGACTTCTCAGCTTCCTCGTCTTGATCAAGCAGCCTGCATTTAATAGAAGATGACAGTGATGGCGTATTTTTAGTATTTCATCCTTATTTCTGTATGAATGTGGGGAGTGGTTTAATAACAACAGACACTGAGGGTGGACAGAAAAAAGTGCATGATACCAACATTTGTCCAAAAGCACATTTAAAATAATAAACTGTCCAAAAATAGGCATATTGAATTAAGGCTAGTGAGGACTTTCTGAGGGCATCTTTGGTAAGACTGCACTAAAACCCACAAGCATCCCATAACCAATGCTTTAAAACACATACACACACTCACAAATAGACAATCATGCAAGACAGTTAATGCCTGTGATTCTCCATGCATTTGAGACGTGGGCATTACCCAATTACGTTCAGAAACAAGATGAAAAAGTTTATTTCATTTTTTTTTTTTTTTGCCATTTTTGAAGAAACCTAATAAGATAGTCTGGCCCTTTGAGGCTTTCCATTTTGAGGAGACAAGAACTTCAGACAGCACATTTAATACCCGTCATAAAGACTGCAAGGATGATTATCCAAGCACCTGCATTAACTCCCCCTGAAAAAAAGCACAGTCCAGGGGGCTTGCACTACAGTGCCTCTGGGCAACTCTTTTAAATGAGGGTCCAGAAGTAGCTAGGCTAAGCTAAGCGCTAAAGGACACAGGCTATGTGGTTCTGTGGGGGCACATTATAATGCCCTGTCTTGCGAAAGCAGACCTCACCGCCCTGGAGTGCTTTTAGATCGTCTGTTCACAGCCCACTCGTGTAATCCTCAGCATATGGCCTATGAGTGTGGACAGGCATGAAATTACATCAAGGGCGTTTTTGATAACTGTCGATACTGCCTCATGACACTCAGCATTTATTGACGCCTAAGTCAAGGACTTGTTTTGTGCATGTGTGTGCGTGTGTGTGTAAATTACTGTTAAGTCTCTGTCTCTAGCACATTTGTGTGTGTATGTGCCCGTGTATAAATTAGTGTTAAGTCTTTGTGTACCGTCTGTGTGTGTGTGTGTGTGTGTGTGTGCATGTGCATGTGCATGTGCATGTGCATGTGAGAGGAGTGGGAGCCGTCTGGGTGTCTGAGGGGGCCTCCAATGTCAAAACCCTGTCTGTGTGTGTGAGGACACAAAGGGAGGAGGATCATTACTGATATTAGTAAATTGATATTGATATGGATTTGGATTGGTATGGATCAGCACAGAGCCACAGCAGAATGGAGAGGTCCTTGCCAGTGATTGCGTTTGGAGACTCACTTCATTACTGAAGTTTGACTTACCCCCGCGTCTCCTGATTGGTGTCATTTGTGCCGTGCTTTTCTTTTAGTTCTCGTTTCTCTGTGAAACAAGCAGTGTGCGCACACACGCGCACTACACACACACACACACACACACATACACACACACAAACACACACACACACAGCAAATAAGACACAAACTTTTGAATGCCTAAAAGGGACGCAAATTCCAAACGCAAAGACTGAACTTTTCAAAAGTTCATTCTGATATTGTGAATAGAATGTGTGATTAGAATACATGTGATTAATAATATAAACATATAAAATATGTTCAGGTATTATACCCCAATATCTTGTACATAATTAACATAACATAACATAACATAACATAATTGAAATATTCTAAATATTACATAATGACATGTTTGTGCTGAAAGCAGTCTGATCCATTTTCATATTTTCTGCACAAAACTGCTATGCTCTGAAAGAACAAAGATGGTGAACAAGTTGCCAAGGGCACATTCTTTCATCTAAATACTGACACCACTGAAAGAGGGAGCGGAACTGTTTGGACTCAGTCCACCATTCTGGGTCTAGGAAAGGATTTTAAATGATGCCTTTTATTTGAACTTAAACTAGGCTGAAGTCTTTTTTTATTGAAGGGCAAATTGATCAGTGGTGAACTCCAAACACTATGTAAAAGCGGCCCAGCATATGTATGCAAAGCATTAGCTATTAGGGGGTAGTATACTGCCATCTAGTGTCAACCAGACCACATCTAATGAATTTTAAACACTTTTAAAATATGCACTGATAAGAAAGTATTAGACAACACCTAACATTGGGGCAAAAAGGGCACTCAGGAGTGAATTACAAGATTAATTAGTAACATTCATGAAATAAAAACAACATTGGAAACAATTCAGTTTCTACCATTTTTACAAGATCCAAATGTGAGTGTATAGATTCTGTATACAGTGAATATACATCCTGTTCTGGTAATTATATATATATATATATATATATATATATATATATATATATATATATATATATATATATATATATATATATATATGTGTGTGTGTGTGTGTGTGTGTATATGTATATAAACATTTACACATGTAGATACAGAAATCAACTGATGTAAACATGAAGTGAATGGTTACATTTAGCACCAATATTTTAATTTCATTATTTTATTATTTGAATAACTCCATATTAATGTATGTGAATCTGACAGCACAATGTATTTAACCATAAAATTGAACATGACAATATAACTGAAAAACAATGAAATGAAAAAAATATATCACACACAAAAAACACATGGTTTAGAACATAATGTGCATGCTTGCTTTAGGGCTCCATCACTGAGTGCTTGCTTTTGTTAATGCCACCCTTATTAAACTTAGTAAAAACCTTTGAGCATCTAAAGAAAAAAAAAGAAACTTATTGAATAAAGGCAACCAGCTTGCTCATAATTGAGTAAGAGACCACTCAAATGACAAAGAGCATGAGATGGGCACATTTTAGGTCAAATATAATCAGATTAATGGTCATAAAAATTAAGAATCACTCCCAATTAAAGCTTTCAGAGCACTGCTCAGGATGACCGCTCTCTTAAAGAGCAGGGGCATTAGAATGCATTTCCGCTGATAGCCTTTTATGAGGGGAAGTAATAGGGGCCAAGTTCATGGTATCATTGACTCAACCATGAACTTTCCAGTGAAATGTACACATACTACAAGCTACATGTACAGAATTCAGAAGGATGTATTTCATTACCATACCCACAACACTCGTGACAACTAACACTAATAGAGTGTCCACCTCAACTAATCTATTACCGATGGGGATGAAAATAAAGTAGAATAAATCATGAAGTTGATTTGATTCATAATAATAGATTTGAAAATGATTTACCTTTCATCTTTTTAAAAACTGTTGTAAAAATACATGTAGTATATGCATTGCCTAAACAAACTTACATTAGAAATGTCACATTGTTCTTCTGCTTCTATTCCCTCCACTGTTATTTATTTAGATATCGTAAATACTGAATTTCTATAAACTATACCTTTTATATTACTTGCTAAATGCTCACACTGCATCCAATCAACTTAAATAGCAAAAAAGAAAAAAGACACTAAATAATTGTGGGTACATGATTTATGTTTCTTGAAACGAATGCTAGAAGAACGAACAAAGTTCTCTGTAATTAAGGCCAGTCCAACAAATAAAAGATGCTGCAAGTTCAGGAGTCCAAGCGGGAGCTTTTGCTGTCCCTGCCAAACTCTCTAGTGGGGGTCAGCAACTTGACATGGCAAATATGGCTTCTCTTTGCTCAGCAAATGGTGGATAATTACATCTTAATTCATGTGTCACTCTGCATTTATGCAAAATTTATTTGTGGATGTTTATTTAAGGACTCCCCAGCTTGATGGCATAAGCCTTGGCCAGCGCTCTGAAAGAAAATGAACCCCCCCCCCCCCCATCCCTCTCAGCCTCCACCAACCACCACCAGCCCTCCAAAAAGCCCTGACAGTCACACAGCTCCCTGCTGGACTGCTGATGAGTACAAAATGCTTTTTGACAAAGTTGTAATTCTGGACACCTGCCAATAGGCATGCTGATCAGCCATGGTCCCAACACACGTTCACATGTTCATGGATTTATGCTTGCAGATTCTCCCTAACACAGCATGTTGTCGTAAAAACATGTGTGCCTGTGTGTTACAGCCAGACCCATCTGGTTTCTTGCTGACTATCTGGGAGAGCGAGCGTAGGTTTGTTGAACAAGGTTCTCTCTCTCCCTCTCTCTTTCCCACAGCTAACACTTTTTTGTTTATCAGAACTGCTGAGTAATTCCTGTAAATCCAGAAACACAAATTGTTTTCAGAATCCTGCTTTTTAACACTACTCTTCTTCTATTGGGTCTCTTATTTAAGGCTGAAAACCCTGACACATCACATCACAATACATAGCGCATATCACAATACATAGTGCAAGTCAATCTAGATAAAGAATCTTTCCCATGAATGTAGATGTGAACAGCATTTACAGCATGAACAGCATTTACATTTACAGAAATTTCTTATTCTTATCTTCACTGTCCAGAACAGTTGAAAAAATCTTTACCCACATACATTATGGGAGAAAACACAACCTACCAATACATCTCCTGCTTCAATGTTCACCCTTGACTACCTGCCTTTTTTGGTATGACAATAGTGCAGCACAGACACATAGACACACACAAACAGACAGACAGACACATATACACATACACACACTAACACACACACACACATTGGTTCCCATGTGACTGATACCCCCCTCACACACTCCCCCAGGCCAAGAATTAATCCCGTTAGTCATTGGGCAGGGGTTACGTCACTGTGAGTGCCTCATTAATGCTGAATGGTTCTTTTCCTGTGCTGCCATACTGAAGCATTTTGCCCGCTAACATCATCAATAGACAAAAATAAATAGATGTGTACTCTTCACGCAGCCTGCTCCAGCACTCTTAATAATGGGCAAAAGCCCTGTCTACCCCGTGCCTTTGATGTAATGCACACAGGGCTGGTCTGACATTCATCAAGTTTATGCCATGGTTCCCAAAGACCAGGAGCTCTCTGCGGAACCAAAGGTTATATTAAGAGTCTTACACATAGTCTTCCTTGCTTAGCATGCATGCATGAGTCTGATGCACTTCAAAAACAGTTTCAAACAAGTTCTGACTTTCACCAGGGACAGGCTACTATATCTGTTTGGTAGAGAGCGACAGATACCAAAAAATACTTTTTTGTGGCTGAGATTTGATAGACATGTTGGGAGCTGGGAAATGTGTTAAGGCGGGTTTTAATCATTCAACTGTGTAATAGGAAGATCATATAAAATTGGAATCGCCTTACATTTACAAGTTTAACACATTGTTTATGACAGTCAACAGAATTCCGCAACTTTACCATTCTGCATATCAGAGTAATTTCCCCAATTTTTACAAAAAATTCAACAAATATACTGATTACTTTCTTTGCACAAGTCAGTTACCACAACCATTTGGTGGTAGACTCTTCACAATGTACACGCAGGCCTACCCATCCACACAACACACACATACAGAGGCTGTACTTTACAGATATCAGCCGCTATCCTCATCTAGCATCAGTCCCCAGGCACTATGCTAACAGCCTCCTCTACAAGCCAATTTACAAGGATCTGGTCATGTTTACATTAGCCCTCTCTCGGTGCATGAAAAGAGCAGGGCCACGCTGCGGAATAGAAATGAGCAAATATGAATAATTCAATCTTCCTCCTGGCCATTAACACGTTTCCCTTGAATAAAGTGATAATAGGTTATCATCTGTGAAATGGAAATTGCATAACAGAGGCGACAGTGGTGAGAGGGGGATAGAGGAAGAGGAGAGATGGATGGAGAGAGAGAGAGAAAGAGAGAGAGAGAGAGAGTCTACGGTTACACCAGAGGAAATTAATTTCACAGCACATCTGCTCTGCAAAGCTTCGACTGCCGAATGCTAAGTATGAGAAAATGTAGTCGTTCGGCTTCGCTACCTTTCTAATTAGATTAGCATGTCGGTTAGCGAGCAGGAATCTTTAGTCTAGTCAAAGGAATTAGTGTTCCCCATTACAGATACCTAATATTTATAATAATGAAACGACCCAACCAATTAGGAAAAGTTAAAAATGCATTATGTTATGTTATTGTATTAACCAGATGCTGAACCGAGCGCTACATGTTTGCGCTGTGCGTCTGGTTGAGCACTAAAGGGGGGCTTCTCTCTAAACATGCCATGGTAATAGCATAGCATGCTGTTTCGCCTCAAGCAGGTTCTCAGACATTTTTTTCTAAAGCAAGCCCTAAGGGTCAATACTTTTTTTCCTAGGTTCTCCTATACTTGTGATAACGGATTACATAAAGCAGTGCTGAAACAAATCAATCTAAAAATTTAAAGAATCCAGTTCAGGGATATGTCATTCACTGCAATGACCGAAGTTATAATTCTGATTAGCCACATTAAAGCCAGTGAAAGCTAAAAAAAAAAAAAAAAAAAAAACAGGTGAGAAGTAAAAGATGAACAAAAACAGAGAAGAAGGCAGTAGGGTGATCTGAAGGAGGAAAGTGGCACTAAAGAACTTTTTTTGTAAATCTGTGTGTTATTTTTGTTTTGTTGTTTACTGGTTGACAGCTGTAAATGATAAGCGCTGGAGAGTGTGCTATCTGAAATGGGGATCAGCATTCCCTCAGGTGCATGGCTATGAGCCTCTTTGTTGTATGCCAGAGCACATTGTGGGGTGGAGAGGGGCACCAGGATGGGGTTCAGGTGGGGGAGAAGAAGAGGGGTTGGGGAGAGGGGGGTTGGCTTAGCCCTTGTCTTTGTTGTGAGTCGCCAAACTCCAACACCATATGCTGAGGCTTAGTTAACTGCATCTGTAGTCTTGATACCCAACTGCTGCTCACACAGAAAAACGACTGCCCTGTGCATTTAAAACCATGTGTAAACCACTTTGCATAGTCTATTATTATTTTATGTACTCATTTATTACACTTACCTTAAAGTAAAACTGTTTTTGTATTGCACTGATATGGTGCCACCACAATCTACCAGAGCAGATGCAAGAGATTCACTGTAAGACTTGCAAAAAACTCCATATGATCGGAATAATAACATACATTGTTTCACTTCTTGCCCTGCCCCAACATCTAGCTCTTCAAAAGTCTTGACTGTCAAGCATTCATTAAACAATAGATTTTACTGAGCAGCACAAACAAAACCATGCCTTATGCCTACACTCACTTTCCTAACATGTGGGGGCACTTAATTTAGGTAAAAACTACAAAAATAACTACATAGGAGTACAAAGTACAGTTGAGGCCACTGCATTTGCTGTCATTGATATCTTGGACCACAATATAGTGATGGTCTATTGCACTGAAACTCAGGGTTCAACACACATACAAGAGAACTACATACAGAAGTGCATGGAATGAAAAATCAGCATTAATGATGATTGCTTTAGATTTACTATGGTGACTCCACTGGGGTGACAGCCTTGGATGAGGAAAGTTTCCCTGTTCAGCCATTGATCCATAGGCTGATATTTACATTGGGATCAAGGATAACAGGTAAATATTTAGGCTTAACCTTGCAGCCAAGGTCAAAGGATGCCAAAGGAAGATCTAGATAACCAAGAAGACCCGTTGATAACACGGAGCAATCTAGGTTTTGAAAATGTTTACATTTACTCTTTTAATGGGACATTGAAAACTGCAGCACAATACTGCATTCAGATAACATGACATGATGTCTTTAAAGAAATGTTGTTGTTTATGTCCTTTAAAAGACCTCATATCACACTGTAACATCCAGGCATACGACAATTGGATTTCTGAAAAGGCCAGATGTTACTCTATTGACTATTATCACAATCAATGGGCACATCTTCAACAACCAAAGACTTCCAAACATATGTCATTTATCAACTATCTGCTAAGTTCAGGGGATTCTCTGGAGGGGGGAAAAATCATAATTGCAGTTTTTATCAATTCCATTATTTCTCCCATAACCTCTGTCAACAGAATCAAAATGCCTTTTTGAGTTGAATGAGAAGGCAGTGGGTCTCGGGCCAAGCTATAGATGTGTTGAGCTGGATAAGAAGTAAGTGAGTTCTTTGGTTGTGTGTCAACAGGAGACTTATGGCTTTAAAGCAATAAATCATAAACACTGTTCCATCCCTAAACATTTAGAGATAAGAGAGTTTGAGAAATCAAATCAATTTAAGTTTCTGTACACAGGCCCCAGTGTGCCCAGTAGTCTGCTGTCATTGGACCATCTCCACGTGAACTCACTGTAAATGGACTACAAGGCTGAAGGAGACCATGCTTGTCAGTTTCCTCATCATCTCGCTCCAAAAGAGAACAAACACACATTTGTTCAAAGCACACATCCCTTCATAAGCGGTGGTTCTATAACTGAGGTACACACAAAAAGTAACCAACAAGCATAGGACAGGAAGAATATAACAAAATGGCAAAAATACAAAGAAGGTGTATGAAAGATTATTGTGGTTCTTGTTGTTTGATAAGATTAAGATCTCAATATCAAGAAAGAAGACAGAAATGGCATAGGGATGGGATGGGGTGGGGAAACAGAATGGAGAGGCAGACACAAACATGATTTCTATACTTTGCTCATGATTTATTTATTTGGGTGAATCAATCCAGCTCTCACACACCATTTAGGAAGGCTGGGTGACTTCATCCATGAAATTTTATTTGCCAGTTGAGATAATTACCCCTTAGGTAAAGCTATATAGAAATTATATCAACATATTGCACTCTGTGCAAACAAAACATGCTTTCCTTTCATACCTTCCCCTTGAACAAGAACCACACCACACAGACTGGACAGGGTGAATGGCAAAAAAAAAATTTTTACAATCAATTTGTACCTCCTAATAATGTTTACTCATCCCTCTCAATCTGACAAGACAACACTCTATAACCACTGTTGCCAGTCTGGCATAAAATGATTATTTCAGAAGTTGTCACAGTCTGTTTGGCTCATCTCTATCCTGGTCATGGTATGGCAGACTATCCATCACGCCGCTAAGTATCAGCATTAAATTATCCCCTGCTATTATGACAGCAACATTATTCATTGGGATGAGGCGATGCCGAGCAAGCCCCCACTCTGAGGCTGCAGGCACATCCTGGTCCTTATCGATCCCTGTACTCTCCATTACCAAAAAGAGGGGGTATCTACATGTCACTGGCACACTTTGCATGTTGATGATGCTCCTGCCTGCTTCACAGCCGGCGTGGTCGGGAAACAGGGAGGAGAGCAGGTGGGAGGACGGTATGGGGTGAAAGAGAGAGGGACATAAGAGGAGTGGAAAGAGAGGGAGAAAGAAAAAGACAGAAGAGGGAAAAGAGAGAGATACAAGAAGGGGAGAGAGAGAAGAGAGAGAGAGGAGAGAGATAAAAAGGACTGTATGGTCTCTCCAGAGAGGGGAGATATAATGAAGTGTGAGGAGTTTAATACCGGGGACAGAGGAGAGGCCTGAAAAGGAGCTGAGCGGGGTGAATATCTCATGTCTTGTTTCCCTCTGCTTAAGCAAATCAAGTTATCTCGTGCAAGGTATGTTTTTTGATAAGGCCCCTGAATGTGGTCCATGGGGCACTGCTTGATTTAGATGTTGTTTAAGCGAATATCCAGATAGCCCCAACATACACTCTGCATGATCAAAATCAACTTGTATAGTCTTCTTTTATCTATTTTTTCCCCTTTTGCCTGCTAGCAAGCCATTCAGAGGAAGATAAAGCCACATAAATGCTTCATTTTCTGTGGCCTGGTCCTCCAAGCATCAAACGTGCCACAAGACATTACTTAAATAATGCCTGAAGGTGCATCGCCACTGACAGTGTCCTTCTCTGTTTCATTTGGAACGCATCAAATCCCCTCTAATTCCACATTTCAGGACTTGAAATTGCCCTGTGCTCTCAAACGTGACCAAAGGCTATAACTTTGTCTCAATACTTTTTTTTTTCCCCTTGCTTTCTTCCCTACTCGCTTTTAATTTAAACTTTGTTCTCACGAGAAGCATTTAACTATTGCAGGGGACCCCAGACTGTCTTGCAACATGTCTGTTTAAATTTCAAATACTGTGTTAACACACACACACACACACATTTCCAAATAACACAGGTGGCGAGTCCCTCACCCAGAGGGACAGAGCGAAACATGGGAGTGATTTTCAACGCAGTGTAATTAGGAAGGGAGAGGACTGTTCTCCATGGAGAATATCACATGGCAGGCCTCTAAGACCCGACTCTCAGGCTACTGTGTCACTCATCACAGATGCACTGGACCGGCCAACCCCATGCTACACTATCTGCCATACCTGATCAGCACAATCTTCCTCTGCAGTCATTCTTCTTCAGCACAGAGTACATCAACACAGGTTTTGTCATTCTTGGAGTTTCAAGAAAAGGGCTTTGGCAAAAATGGGTTTAGAAAATGGTGACATAACAAAGTATCATGTTGCTGTTACATATAAGATATATATGGACATCAAGTACCATAGTACACTGTCAATTAACTGAATCAACCTGACTGATATGCAGGCGGTTCTTGATATTTGGAAATTCTTAATAGCTTCACATGAAAATATAATTGATGGGCGCAGAATTGGTTTTGCTTTCCTTTTTGTCTAGTGTTTCTTGTCATAGCCAGCTGCCCCTGTAGACAGGAGTGTCCTGCTGAGAGAGGGTATAACTAGATTAATGTATGGATGCTGAAGGACTGACAATACTATAGGCTCATACCTCATCGGAGGGAGAGACCAAAATAAGGTATCTTCTGCCAGCTTTTGATAAGCCTCCCAAAATCCTAAAAGATAAAGTCCATGTTATCCTGCTTTTTTGTGTATTTGCATGCACACATCAATCAATCATTTCCTTTTAGATCAATTTCATCACATCCATAATTGGCTATGTTTTTTTAAACTAAATGGGATGGTAGGGTAAAGGATATGTGCTTCATGATGGTTGTTTGGACAGTTTCTGTGACATTTCCAATAATGCAAACATTCTCTGAGAATTCCAATAATGCAAATGTAGCAAGTTTATTTAATGGAGAAGTCTTAGAGGTTTAATTAAAGCAGCATACTCAACAGCATATTTCCACAGTTGAGGGTTTACGTCTCCATGCAAATTGATTCTAGATTTGGCTAGGTCTCCAACTGCTTACACAGTTATTTTTACCGCATTTTCAGCTGAATTTCTGTACCAAAAGCTACTATGGTCCATTAGTGATTGGAGCACAATGACACAGAATTAAACCAGCAGTCACAAATAGTCACTGTAACAGTGTATGATGCAATCACACATTATCAGTCCCCCACACGCCCAGTTTTATCACTCTACACTGCATACTGCCACATGTAAATTATGACAACCATGTCTAACACCAGGTAACCTGTCATTATAACTGAACACCTTTCACTTAGCTGACAGATTATTAAAACTGAAGAGGAGCTTAAATCAGCACTGCACTCCATAAACTCATCTACCTGTGCCTAGCATTGCCGTTTGGGCGCTAACCTGATGCGGGAGTGGGGCCAGTGTTTGACAGCGCTGAGCCTGGAAGTTATCTGTGGGAGCGCACTCCCTCCCCTTCAGCTTCCCTTATCGCCTCCTTACAAATCACCCCTCTCTGGCCAACGTCATTTTTCACCCGCATCGCTATCAAGAGCTGCTACCTCCTGCATATTGAGCCACCTCCTCCTCTTGTGGATCAATACTCAGCCTATGGAAGGTGGAACAAAAAATATAATTACTCACAAGATAAAAAAAGCCCTATACCCATTCTTTGTTGCTTGGGAACTTATTTGTTTGACAATAAGTCAAAGGGACTAAAGAGCATAATATGCATATCCTAAAAACAGACTGATGTTTTACATCTTGTTCATCCAAAAAGATAACCAGCTTTTCTGCCCAACGTGTATAACTATGATACACTTGCATACTTAACCTTAACTTTTCAACAAGTTCTCTAGAGCTGTCAAATGGCCTACACTGACTTTCAAACAGAAAAAAAAATCCATTAATATATTCACTCATAAGGGATGGGCTGAGATATAATGAACCGCCCTCCCCAACACTGAAAAGAAAACCCCAATACTCCACAAAAGGCTGATATGGTGCATGGGGTTGTGTGTGTGTGTGTGTGTGTGTGTGTGGGGGGGGGGGTTGAAGGAAAAGGATAACAAACAAGTGGTCGAGATTTGCTCCCTTTCACCATGCCTCTTAAGTGGTAATAGGATAACCCTGGACACGTCGTGAGCCTATCAAACTGCCCCTCACACTCGACCCCTGGGTGAGACAGGAAGGGCTTGCTTTGTTTGCAGCAATTGGGCCCTGTGCACCGCTGCACCGTAATGAAGTGACCTGAAATAATGGAAAGCCCTCGGTCCGCGCTCGGATGATTTTCGTCGGGATAAGAGCAAGGGTGCAAGGGAGGGATCCTGATTCTGAGTCACAGTTCATTTCATTTTTCGCCTCTGATGAGATCTCCGGCGTTATCTGATAAAATTGAACAGCCATTACCGGCAGAGAGAAGGGGCCAAAGTCCAGGCAAAACCGACTGCTCCTAACAGAAATCCTATACACTCCACTTTGTCAGCAGTTTTGAATTCATCGTCACTGGGGGTTGGAGGCTGGATGATGGGAATAATCTGGCACAACCAAGATTGACAGTTCATTTCAGAAATCAATATTTACAATTTACTTCTTTCAAAGTTCATTCCAGGAAGAAGATTCCATATTATCCCTTTCCAAATAAGCTGATCATATCTCACCGCCAGGCCTGGAATGAGTTTTCCCAAAATGTGAATTTTTTGGTAAAAATCAATGTCGGCATTGTGCACTTTAATCTGGCCTCTGATGACAGTAAATCTTTATCTTTTTATGGGCAGACGGCGGCGGGGCCGCTGACACCATTTCCTCCCAGAACAAAGCCCCCTCGCCCTGTAACGGACTGGGCTAGATACATGGAGCCCTAATGTGGCTGGACATGCCTCCGATGGGTCATTAATCAAGAAACTGTGACAGCCACCCTCTCTCTCTCTCTCTCCCCCATCCACCAGCAGCCAGAGAAGCTTACAGCTCCTGCAGCAGCACCCCCTCAGAGCCGGCCAGAGGATCAGAGCAGCGGGGAGCAGAGAGAACAGGGGGGATGAGAGCCTCAGTGTAACTGAAGCTTCTGGGGGAGGCTGATGCACGCTTCAGACTATATAGACTACAGCAACCAAACAAATTGCATGCCTAAATTGTCCATAAATAGGCAGATATTAACATCAAAAGTTTTTTGGGGGGTGTGAAGAACCCCTGAAATGCAGGAAAAGAAATGAGAAATCAGCAATTGTATACTGAAAGAGGATAAAAAAGGAAAGAGCAGGCATAACTGATCTTTGCTTTTAAGTTAAGAGAAAATAGGAGGTTTCTTTCATTTGTGTTTACATTTGGAATGACGATATGGCTAGATTAGAGCTTCCCGGGATCTACAGAACTGTAATGAACTCTTTCTATCATGGCTAAGAAGTGGACTCATTGTGGACGTTTCTAAATCTGTTGATTAGCAACATCTGAAACTCGTATTCACAAATTACCACCATCCCTGCTTATTAGAGCCTGAAAGAGAGCACACTTCTATTGATATGCTATGGGGAGGGGGTGGGTTTAGAAGATGGGTCAGGTGGTTGACATTCACTGTGTCTGATTGAATTGAATGTGAAGCGTAGGAGTGCAATCATAACACTAACTGATTGTTTCCACACTCCTCCGGTGTCCTCCGTGGTCGAGATGACTCATGATGAGCGGGGTTTGCGAACTGGCGCAAGGTTCCTTTGATAATGATTAATGATTGTGCATGGTCATTACAGAGTATAGCACTCAGACGTCCTCTTTCTTCCCAATGACACCTTTCTTTTTTTCCTTCTCACTCCAAAATCACATTCACCAAATCACTCTGAACGCTCTAGGTAGATGAGTCCCCTATAAACTCATAAGTGGAGCGTGAAGCGACTTTTCTCAATCTCTATTTATTTCCACTTATCTTCAGGCCTCTCAGCCACTCCGCATACTGTGTCCATTATTGCAGCACAGCGACTAAATGTGCTAAATGTGCAGTGGTTGTGCCCCTCTCCTACATCTACAACAAATGTCTCATTCAGTTTTCACTGATTTATGCCAATTAAACCAATTAAAACATGTTTTTTCAATTAAGCCAATTAATTGTTTTTTCAATGTGGCATGATTCTACCAACTAGGGCTTTAGAAAAGAAACAAAAAAACTTTGAGAGGCTAAAATAAGGAGTTTTAGAGTTGTCTGAGAATATTCTCTAAGACTATTGTTTAACCTTTTCCAGTGGTTGTAGTTATCTGTTACCAACAGTGTTGGTGTAGAGCTCATCAAGAGCATCAACAAATACTACATGTCTGATTAAAGTAACTCACCATGGTTACCATTAACTGTTATTATACAATTAGGTATTGGTAAGGCTAATAATTTCTAGACACAGAAAAACCTTTTCCCTCAGCTGCACAATACATGCACTGCAAAACTGTGAGAACTCCAGTGAGGGTATACTCATGGTGTGTTAAAACAATAGTTCACAATTTTTCACCTAATTGTAGTTTGAGTTTACTGTGGTCTCAAATGCAGGGAAATCCAAAACACATACAACATAGGGCCTGATGCCATTAAACAGCAACATAACAAATCAAGGGGCTCACACTCGCATGAGCCATAACCTAATTGTGTGTGGTGTTGGAGACCGAGGAGCACACACGTTCATCCAATTCTCAGTGTTCCCTCGAATTGAGGTGATTTTCCAAATCGCCTTATTGGAACTGATAATTTGGTTAGCATTGATCTCTGTGTGAGGAACTAGCTGGCAGTGCCGATCTGGCAGGTGCCTGGGGTCTGCAAGGCCAAATCAGCTGTAAGAGTGTTATGCTACAGGAAAGACAAACGAAAACATAATGTACCACATGTATATACACTACATGATGAGACTGTGTTTTTCTGCTGTTTCCATACAATTTTTGTTCAGACTACACACTAACCCCCGAAGTCTCACCTAAGCCATGGAAAGCATCTGGTGCAACACCAGGCCACACTCCATCAAAGTGCCCTACCTACGCCTGCGCAAGCCCCGGTGGAGAAAATAAAATACTGCACTTCTCCTTATTGACTGAGCGAAATGAAATAATCTATGATGCATGAACAAGTCCTAAATGAAATAATAATATCCTTAGCGGTGAAAAACGAATTGGTAGTACCATAATTGAGCAGATTTATTTCACCCTCATGGAACACTGGGGCAGTGAGGCTGGGTAGGGTAGGGTGGTGTGTGTGTGTGTGTGTGTGTGTGGTGATGGTGGATAAAGGAACTGAGAAGGGGGAGTCTTGACAGGAGCGGCTGGCCTGCCTGCTGAAAACAGCCCCCACTATTTTATTTAATCTCATATTGAAGGAATTATTGGCTGGTAATCCATTGTTAAACATCATTTAGAGTGATGGATGGAAAGCGTCAGGCTTTGCCCCACCTAATCAATTCATATCTTATTAGCGCATATTATTTATGATTCTCATAATGGAGCCTGCAGGGGCTTTCCCAAGTCTGCCTGGGTGAGGGGGCTTGCAGGGCCTCAGCTGTTGCTAAAGTGAAATGAGACATACTGTAGGCTTATGAGTTAATAACTGCATATATAAAATGCTTTTTTTCCTAGCAGTATTGATTTGTTTCAAGCCATTTTGGAGATGAATAGAGAGGTAAGGGATAATAATTGGACAAAGCGGTCTTCCTTCACACACGAAAGGGTAATGGCTTTGTGTGTGGACAAAAGGGAATAGAAGAAATACGATAAAGCCAATACGGCGGGAAAACAAACGATTAACATGCAGAGAACCGATGGCAGAAATATCTAAAATGATAAAACAAACACCCATACATATACACGCACACACACAGAGTCTGAATGAAACCGATTCACAGCCAGTTTAATTTATATGCAGACAGATTTTCAGCGATTTTGTGGCAACGATGTCTGAAAGTCTAATGATGCCCCTCAGGACAGTGGTGAAGCAAATCAGGGGACAATGACTCATGGGTAATCATGGCCATGGTGTCAACTGGTGCTTCAATTAAGTTTTTTTCCCCATCTCCATGTTGTGAAATAAGTCCCCTATAACTGACTCATAAAGCTCTACTGGGGTGGGAGGGGGTGGAAGAGAGAGTGAAAGAGTCATGAGGAACTACTACAACAGTGGTGGTCTTGTCAGTCATTCTCTACATTACATTGAAGCCAGAAGACCTTTCATTTTCTTTTTTTACTTTGTATAGAAATTCCCATTATAACAGTGGCAAGGTTATAAGGAGCAGGCAATAAATGCGGAAAGTAGAGGATTGTAAAGGGAGAGAGTCAGGCACCATTTTCTCTTGGGCTTGCTTACTGAACTGTCATCAAAAATGAAGAATTGTCATATTATAAAACAGGTCTTTGTCAAGCATAGTGGATGACCTCTGTTGTGATATTCCCGTGTGTGTATGTATGTATGTATGTGTGCGTTTTCCTGAGAACCATTGGAGGCAGAGAATTTGAGAATGAGGGGAGATTGATGATTTATTTCACTCATAAGGACTCTGACATTGACCCTCCATGCCATGACAACTTGTGATGCCCTTGCATGTTTGTTCACCATTCACTAATAGCTACCCTGCCAATGTTATATTTTCTAAAGATGCCCATATTAATCAGTGAACTTCTAAAATATATATATATATATATATATATATATAGAGAGAGAGAGAGAGAGAGAGAGAGAGAGAGAGAGAGAGAGAGAGTTAGATTGTCTAAGCTGTCTAAACTACCAACTATTTTGATTACAGTACAATTTTGAGCTAACTGTCATTGACAACATGTGACAGAACATTTCATATTTGTAAGAAATTATCAATAATCAATTTCATCCTAAATGTATTAGCACAAACAACTGAATCAAAAAAGTAATGCCACATCAGAGCACAGTGTTCTTTGCTTCTTTGACCAATGTGAAAATGAGTCCTGGAGGCTGGACAATCCTGAGTTCTGTTAGACAAACCTGCCATCTACTGGTAGAGAGGCTTTTGGTTGATGAGCCAGTACTGAAAACCGCAGAGGCGAGCCCTTCACATTAGGGTTGTAGAGAAAGCAGATTTAGAAACAGGAAATTTTTGGTGTCTGAAACAGTTTATCCCTTTTTATGTGATTAAAAAATGAAGTTATTTTAGAGCATAAAACAAACCTGGTCTATCCCTGAATTCTGCCTCAGTGCCTGAGAAAAAAAAGTCTACCCTATAAAAAATCTGTCTAAATACCTGTATCTAATAAATGCACAAGGTGATGAGTTTTAAACACACCCCTCCTAATTCTACCCATCTGAGAATGACTCTTTTTGCTGAGTATCAGACATATTGTGCAGCTCTGCCAGGCCCTGACAGCTACCATCACTGGCATAGACACATCACCTGTCATTAGCGGTCTCAACTAGGGCCCCCTCTCCACTGTTCGTTATTCATAGAGCCATTACCCCTTATGCATTTTTAATTGTCCAGACAGCTCTTTGTCACAATGCAAAGGAACATAATAAATTTACTGATGGATATTAATACTACTACCCTAAATTAATAAGAAATGAGCAAAAAATGTATTTTAATTAAATTCCACCAGAGCTTGCCATTCTCAGTAAAAAAAAGTGTTACAAATGGCACTTTAAATATCATTATTCTAGCACTTAAGCAGTTTTACTCTATAAGTATGTTCAGTCAACTTTGCAATCCTCTATGTAATGTTATCCCTGTTTAATCATACTGCTCAGTCATGAATACATGTACATCTGTTGTTATAAATAATGTAGAGTCAAAAAATCACATGACTCTTTCCTATATAACATTTCCTTACTAACAAGAGCATGTGTCAGTCCCAGCAAATAGGTTGCGATAGAACAGACACACCTATCTCAAAAGTACATCATGAGTATAGACCATCATGGGAAAACCAGAGTCAACTATGAAGGGTTGTTCACACCAGGAATGATAACTATAACAATAAAATATGTATATATGTATATATATGTATATATTGTGGACAAGTCTTAGACAGTTCCAAAACCACAGTGCATATGCCATATTTCAATTTCATAGCAAAGCACTGTAGGGAAGAGAATACTGTTTTCAGACATCATGAAGGGAAATGCATATACATATTTAATAATAATAAAAGTGTCCATAAAAAAATATGTGTGTGTTTGAGATTTCAAGTCACTGTTCATTTTCATGTTCAGTTCAGATTTTCATGTGATTTTTTACTTACTTTTATACTTACTGGAATGATATTGGAAACAAAACAGGAGCTTTGAAACTGCAACTTCCAACTGGCATTCAGCATAATGGAGTAGGTTAATATATCAGGTGTGCCTCCATTACTGTAATGAAAAGGTTTCCCATGATGAAAGACAACACCAGGGCACAGGAGAAGACTGCAGATACACTGATATATTAAAAAGAAATTACCGGGCCATCAACCCCGCTCACTCCGGCTGTATGTTCTTACATTTCTTTAATTACATTTGGTGCTTATTTCTTTCCTAAGAGGCAGAGGTGTGAACTGATACTATAGTATGGCTGCACACTAATCATGCATGTTGTATATTTGAGAAACATTGAAATACTAATGCCACATTGATAAGATTTAGTTATTTGCACATTCATGGTTCAGTGAACTTTGACACAAAAAAGTAGGTAAATGGTCTGGTATTGGGTGTGTGCCTTTGGTTAAATGAACATTTATCAAATTTCAAAGTGATGTTAGTTTTTATTAAGGGACATCTCTCTCTTATCTCCTTATCAAGGTGGATCAAGAGGCCTGGAATCTCAGATTGCTCCTCTGTCCGATGTCATCCGTCCGTCCTCCACCTTCACAGAAACTCGAGCAGAGAAATCAGGGCAGGAAAAAATAAATAAATTAAGGGGGAAAAATAAATAAAAAAGTATGCCGCTCTGCCTTGGATAGATGTCACAAAAGAGGGATGATCCGTCCAGATTTTGTTGTTCTTCCAAACCACACGATGCATTCAGAGAATTAAAATTTCAACAAGTCATTCGCTGATAGCCTTTGAGTGAGTGTTGCCGGGACGAGCCTGGGTTTAGTGTTACCTGTGGTTCCATAGACACTTTGAGGACAGAGCTTTAGTGTTGGCTGGCAGCCACCACCACAAAAACTCGGTTAGCCTGAGCCAGTGTCTGCCTTAACAAAAGGGCAAGGTCACAAGTTGCCAGAGACAGAAGATTCCCCTGATAATGGAAAATTGTTGGATTCAATTACATCATTCCATAGGTGGAAATGGCTGTATAATGGGAGTGAAGGTTGTTGATGGATTCTTTTATTATGTTTTATTTTCTTTTTAGTTTGGTCTTACTTTATTATTTGTGAATATGGCGAATGAAGTCGCTATTGTCTCCCCCTACAGTCTCTTGGCAAAAACACTGCACTTGCAAGATCCCATTGGGCAAAATAACTAACATATGAACCTTAAGAAATTGTATTGTTTATTACCCTGTCAGTAAACATAACTCTAAAAATGATCATCGCTCGTTCCATCCTTTAGGTTGTACACAAATGCACATACTGGTGAGAAGTTGCAGAAAAATCGGCGACTGTCGGGGGAGATGTATGGTAAAAAATCCTAGACTTGTTCAGGATGCCAATGAACCTATAACTATACCATTACTGAGTTAGTATTCGTTCAGTTTTGTGCTGGAACGTGTCTGAAAGAAGTCTTCCTACTAGTTATAAAAGAAAATACTTGCCTGGTTAAATAAAAAGAAAGACTGTTCGTATAAATCATCAGGAAAAGTCACCCTGGTAGGGAAGTCCGGTTCAGGGGCCAACCCACAATGAAACATACCGTTAACCATGAGGATATACAGGGACACGGAGGACAAGGGACTAGCGAAATCTCATAGGACATAGATTGGGTGAGAATCACCCCACACAGAAGAGGAAATCGGGCATATCAGCTCCAAGAATATTAGATTTACAAAAATTTACTTAAGATTTGTAAACTCCCCTGTTTCAAACCAGGATGGCCTATGTGTGTTCTACGCAACAAAAAAATGGCTCTCGAGAGTCTGAAGCCAACAAAACTAAAAAGACACCCAAAAACTCTGCCTGAAGTTAGTAGACAAACCATTGGGGAGGATCACTCTCACACAGAGATATGACATTTTAAATGACAAGCAGTGGTTTCACAAAGTCCAGAGTCAATGCTGGATTTGAGACTGAGGCCCAGTTTACACGTAGTTGGATATCTATAAAAACATATATTTATTTACGTCTGCACTTTACACATAAACTGAGGTTTCAGGCTCTGAAAACAGCTGCTTCTGAAAATTCTGGCCAAAGTGGAGATCTCCAGCTTCAGACACTACATGAAGGTTTTGCAAAGGTTTTGCATTGTGACGTGACGGTCCCTCCTCGGTTTTCATATCTCTGATTGACTATTTGTTTTACATGTTTTTAAGCACCAAGTAAACAATTATTTTCTCATATGGATTAGGAGTATATATTTGTTTTCATAAATACCAAGGTACATGTAAACGTTGCAGAACTGTTACAGTTTGTCAGTGATTGCACTTTTTAAAGAAGATATGAATGCACATTTTGATTAAGCATTTCTTCTGAATACCCTACACTTAGTCGGGCAAGCATTTCAGTGCTTGTTCCCTTCATAACCACATGCGCGAATTGTGATTTATTGATCTAACAATCATAAAGACGAAGAATAGAAATAGACTGAATGCTGCACATATGTTCTCCTTTTGTAGTTTTTGCACTGTTGCTCAGAATGATAATTTAGTAAAAGTACTAAGTACAGCCTTGCTTATATATGCATGAACAATCTGTTAACGAGGAATTTGGATCTGAATCTGTGATCATAATGACCAAATTCAACTCCAATTCACACAATGACTTATGCTAATTGTGTCAATGGATGACCCATTGTCACACGATGGGAAGTGTGGTCTACAACTACACCCACAGTCCAGAGATAAATCTTCTGGTCTTCCCATCTGCAGGCCTGAACTGAAGAAGCCTTTTGGATTAAAGGTGAAACGTCTTCAAGCTCTAAAAAGAAGCCCAGTTGCATCTAACTGAACACTTTGACTATCATGGCCTAAATGAATGATAATCTTCACAGACATATGTTCAAAACATGGTTTTAACTTCTAGAGGGACTTGAAATTGGCATAAAGATGATCAGTTACATTATTTTTTTCACTAACACTTCTTTCGCAATTTATGAATTAAGGCAATTGTGGGATGGGTCGCAATGGTTTATGATTTAAAAAAAAAAAAAAAAGAGGATCCCCAGGAAAATTGGGAAACACTGTGCTAAGATATATTCTAAACTGTTACTAACACCACAGTGCTGACATGGTTATTTACTCCCCCCACACATCTGTGCTGCCCCAGGCAAGATGTCACCCTAGGAAACCCCCCATATCAGAAACAAAAACACTCACATAGCCATTTTTGAGCTCCTATATTCCTAGATGCAGATGCAGCTTGCTGAAGAGTCCTGAACTTTCTGTCTTGTACGAATAAAAAATGTTTTATTAATTCTGGCTTTAATTCATCATGTGCATGTCTCATAATTATATAGTCTGTAAACAGTCAATAAACAGTGTACAAAACTGTCAGATTAATGATGTGGGAAACACATTTGCTAGAGAATATTTGATGTGTCTGTTTAGACTGCAGTCACATTAAAGGGGACATATTCTTCAAAATTCACTTTGATGCTTCAGCAACCACTCCAAGTTAAAAAAAAAACAACATGCATCAAAGTTTAGTGAATCAGTTAAGAGATTTAGATGTTTAGATGTCAATCATGTGCTACAATAAACCATTAAAATGTCTGCCCTAAACTGATGTCACTGAATAGTACCACCCCCCATCTGAAAATTCCCCACCCACTAGATTCATTCTTGTCATTTCCCTACTGGCAGATCATGCACGAAGAGTTGTGTTGTTGGCTGCATAGCCCTCCATTTCAGTAGCCTGCATCAACCCAAGCCACAAACCTGAGAGAGTCAAATGAATGAGAAAGTGGAGAGAGCGGGCACTCGAACACGTAAAACTGATCGTTGTTAATATACCATTGTTGCCTTGTCCTTCTGTTGTTACTTTTTATCTAAGCATACAAGTATATACACTCTACTGAGCATATTAGAGAAATTCTAACTGGAATTTACCCATCCATGAATTAGCTGTTGCAGCACATAGACACCATTAATGTTGTTCCACGCTTTTTTTCCTCACTTCTCTGATCGTCTTCCTTTTCACATGAATTTCGAGTACTGGCTCCCAAATTGTCTTCCTGATTTACAGTGTGCTCGGGTTAAAACAGCAAAGGCCGATTAAATGAAATGTTCATTACACCGTAAAGTCCAACTCAACCAGGTGATTTCACTTTTTACCCAGAAAAAAAAACATAAAATGAAATGGCAGTTTACAAGTTCCCGTTTACACATAGCTTGATGTCTGTAAAAACTATTCATTTATGTTATGTTGCACCCATCATTTCCATGTAAACAGAGTTATTTTCTAATGTGGGGAAGAAAAATACACCAGCTTTCATAAATACCTAGATATGTGTAAATAAAGTCTAAACAGCCAACAGCCAAGTTGGATAGATTTGTTGCCTGTGGCAACCCACTGCTGTTCCTCCATTGGCTAACTGAAATGACAAATGGGGACAGAAAGATGCAAGTAATAATGCCTAATCTGAGAGGTGCTTTCTGCAAGCTGCTTCAGAGATGTGTGTATGGAGCTCATAGACCTATGCAAACTTGTTGAACTCGAAAAACTATAATATAGCCTCTTTAGCACATACCCATTCACACATAACACACATCCATATCTGATTTATTACCAGATGCCAAATGTAAGCAAAAATTCAGAAATTGGTTCACTTTTAACTGACAGTGTAAACACAGGTTTAGAGCATTTTGAATAGGCTGAATAGGCATCTGTACAACATGGACCGAATAGAACACCAGAAGGTAACATTACTTGAATGAAGAATAGGAAAATGAAACTAAAAGTGAGTTTCTTTGCCCCCTTTAGGGCTTGTTGTGAGAAAAATTCATTTGAGCTGGCTAAAACTCCAAAGGAGCCAATATGGTTAAAAAAAATGATCTGTTTATAAAAATATCTAGATATGTGTAAACAAACTGGGCCTCAGTATAGGCTGCCAGTTCACTAAACGGTCTACGTTATATATAAAATTCTCATAATGTTTTTCACAGACATGCCTTTACTTCCTGCACAGGATGAAGAGAGCTGTGCACTTCTGCACTCACCACCTTTTACAGGGATGCTACTGAGAGCATCCTTACCAGCAGCCTCTCCGTCTGGCATGGCAGCTGCTCAGCTGCGGACAAGAAGGCACTACAGAGGGTGGTGAGGACTGCAGAAAAGATCATCAGATCACCCCAACCAGCGATTCAGGACTTATACACAGTGATCCAAGAGAGCCATCAACATCATCAAAGACACCACTCACCCAGCACACAAACTGTTCTCCCTCCTACCATCTGGAAAGCACTACCACAGTATGCGGAGCCACAGAAGTAGACACTTTATATTTTGCACCTTACATATATATGGCACCTACACCTTACTGCAACTTCACATATTGCACATTTCATTGCACTTTCATATTACACATTTCACTTCACCTTACCTCACCAGCTACCAAGAACAGCTACCTCAGTACTTCCTTTTTGTTGGGAGTCTATATGTTTACCTGTATGTTTTATGTCAATTTATTATTGATGTCTGTATTATTCATTGTATTTGTTGATGAGTGTATGTACTTTTAAATGAACTGCTTTTTCCATTTTTTATACTCAAAAATGCCTGAGGGTATACACTGGAAATTAGCAGAATGTACACAGAATGTATTTAACACCTTTTAATAACGATTTATATGCATCTTTCCAGGTCTCCTAACTGCAACTCATGTCCACAAGGGGTACCGGGCATCATCACTATTTCGGGGATTGCTCAGCTTGAACTTTATCTTAAACTTAAACTTCAACTTCAATCTTAATGAACAAAGATATTACCTTAACCATAACCTGTTTTTTTTTACTTCTCAGCTCTTGCACTTACACTTTTTCTTGCTCTTACAGCAGCAAAGAAGTTGCTAATTAGCTACTGGAACCCCCAATACACACACACTTACTGTTAGGCGTTCGTGGGGTCTTTGTCTGCTTGATATTATCTCAGTGGAGTTGGCAAGTGTTACAACTTTCTGTCGGAGTCCAATAGGGTCCAATATTTCTAGCAGCGCCCCTGACCGCTAGGATACATGGGGCTAGATTCCACTGATGAGATGGAGTGCTTTTGACCAGGCTAAAGTTTTTATTTCTGACAATCTTGTCTAACTATTTATTTATTTGTTGTTTTTTCTCTTTTCATTTTATATATTTCTGTATTCTGTTTTCTTGTCATGTGTATTTGTAAATCAGATGTTTACAACAGGGTTTTTGGGTGCTTGATTTCTTCTTTGCACTTAACCCTAAGTTGCTCTAGGGGAGACTGGCCCTGAACAATTGATAGTTGACAAATTGTAAGTCGCTTTGGATAAAAGCGTCTGCTAAATGCGTAAATGTAAATGTAAATGTAAATGCAAAATAAAAACAATTGTTCACAAAAAAAAACAAGAAAAAAATTGCCACACATTATCTGAAAACCAACTAGTCTAAAATGCCAATTTGTTAATGAATCTGGTTCCCGGTAACTGAGAAAATGCTTCAATCAGGCAGTCTTGGGAATCTTGGCTGGAAGGCAGGCTGGTTATTTCATACTTTCTATGTGTATGTAACTTTATCCCTGGCATCATAAAGACTGCAATGATCTACCAAAGTTGCCTGCTTCAAACAGACTGATTGTGTAAATTGAAATTGCAACTTTTTGCAATTTTCACCTGCTCCCACACTTTTTTAGCAACAAAATGGCTAAAATGATTGTAACTTCCGTCACAACTTTTCAAAAAACATGCCACAAAATCAGGCATTTTTAAACAATCTCGAAAAATTTCCGCAAAACCCCGCAGGAGTTGGTAAAACAACTTAAGACTGGTTCTGGAAAATTCAGGTCTGTTACTTAAGTAACAGCAGTAATAGGATAAATCTGTTTTGGACTTCAACATGTTTCTTACATTTACGTTCTTGACTAGAAAAAGTGAAATGGTGCAAGTCCTATCTGTATTACCCAAGAACTGGTGTGAGGAAGAAATCTCTAAATGAATGGCAGTGAAATTACTAGTGAGATAGCATGGGATTTTGTCAGTGCCTAATTAAGTGTTTAAAAAGACTGCTACCTTCATGAAGCTTCAAAGACAAGTATCCAGAACTCAAAATTTCACCAGTGTGATCCAGACTGTATGTTCTTGCAGGATCCAGTGGCACACATTGTGCATGCATGTATACTAAAGCGGGATTTATGGGTGTGCATTGACACAATGCAAAAGATCGCCTTGACGTTGCTGTGACCTTTTGAAGTTCTGTGTCGGGTTGTTGTGCTGAGCCGTGAAGCAATTCACCGGAAAACCACTAGGGGGCATCCGTTTTCTGAAGGGCCTGCCATGTTGGTAGAGTATTTACGCTCCAGTCTCTCTTTTATGGTTCCAGAAAACAATGGTGAGCTGATTAATATTGAACAAGTGCTTGCACTATGTTGCACTATAGAGAAAGGGAGGTTGCCCAAGGAGGTCGTCTACACGGCCTTTGAAGGAATCAAAGCAAAGCACAGGAGAACTTGCTACACTTGTTCGACCACTGAGGTAGCTGGATGAGGAGATGCACCTTCCACATTTCAGAATGCCGGCAGATCGTATTAATGATCTTGTTTGTTGTACACAACCTCTCATCCAGCACCAGACGACGCAGTCAGCACATGGTCCCATGGCAGAACTAGATGAAATTACTTGATGTAAATATGGTATTGTCATGACCGCCTGGTAGTATCACCCGGTCTCTCTCTGATCACTTGCCCCTCCCACTCACTCACGCTTCCTGATTCAATCATTACCTGTCCACCTGTTGCTTGTTACCTGTCATCTGTTGTGTATTTAAACCCCTGTCTCCTAGTGTTCCCCGTCAGATCGTCTGCGAACCTTCAGCATTACGCTCGGCAAGCGTTATAGACCCTGGCACCTGTTTCCGTTCCCGAATCCTGTTTCCTGAAGTTCCCGTGTTTCTGTTATCCGCCCGTTCCTGTGTCTTCGTTCTGTTTCCTCGCCTGTCCCTGTCCTCTGTTCTCCGTGTCCAGTCCCACTGCTTACCTGTTGACGACTTCGGACCGTGTTTGTCCTCTGCCCTGCTCTCCTGCCCCGGGTCCCGACCACTGCCTGCCCTCGGATTACGCTCTGCTCTCCTGCCCCTGGTAACGACCTCTGCCTGTCCTTGGACGATGACGGTCATACTCACCATTGTCGACCGCTTCAGTAAGATCGCCCATTTCGTCCCGCTCCCTAAGCTCCCGACGGCCAAAGACACAGGCAGTCCAGGACCACGTATTCCGCATCCATGGTATCCCTAAGGACATAGTCACCGACCGTGGCCCCCAATTTACTTCAACATTCTGGAAAGAGTTCTGTCACCTGTTAGGGGCCACGGTCAGTCTTACATCCGGGTTCCATCCCCAGTCCAACGGCCAGTCCGAGCGAATAAATCAGGAGTTGGAGAAGGCGCTCCGCTGCGTGGCCTCCCGGAATCCTCTCTCCTGGGCGCGGATGTTAGTGTGGGTGGAGTACGCCCACAATTCGCTCATCTGCTCGGCCACCAAAATGTCTCCCATCCAGTGTGTCTACGGCTACCAACCACCACTGTTCCCCAGCCAGCAGGGAGAGGTCGCCTGCCCGTCGGCTCTCGCCAACGCTCGCTGCTGTCGGTGCACCTGGGCACGAGCCCGGACCCCCCTGCTCCGGGCTGTCACCGCCTACTCCGTCGGAGCCAACCGCCAGAGGACCCCCGCGCCCATCTACCGTGTGGGCCAGAAGGTTTGGCTGTCAGCCAAGGATCTCCCCATACGAGTGGAAGCTCGCAAACCTTTTACAGTGGAGCGGGTGATCAGTCCTATGGCAGTTCGGCTCTGACTTCCCAGCACCATGAGGGTCCATCCCACGTTTCACGTCCATCAGAGCCCGTTGGTGCCGGCTGCACCTCCTCCTCTTGCTCCCCGTTCTTTGGATGGGGACCCCATCTACACGGTGCGACGCCTGCTCCGATCCTGGCGGAGGGGAAGGGGCATCCAGTATTTAGTAGACTGGGAGGTTTATGGTCCAGAAGAGAGGTCCTGGGTGCTGGCCAGGAGGATTCTGGACTGTACCCTCATCACCGACTTCCACCGTCAACACCCCGACCAACCATCCGTCGCCCGGGGTCATCCAAAGGGTCCTCGCCGGGTGAGTCAACGTGTGTCTGTGCCTGTGTCTAACCTTGTGTCTGTGTCTAACACCGACCCAGAATCAGAGCCTGAGGTGGCGGCTCGATCTGCCGACGAGGCGAGGCAGAGCAACCGGCATCCGGTGACGAAGCCATGGACACAGACTGGTCCGAGGAATACTACCGGAGGCAGACCACCAACATGCAAGATTTACCAGGATACTCTGTGATCTTGAGAAACCAAATTGAACTCTTTCTTGCTCCGGTTTTCCCTTTTGTTCACTTTCTTAACGAATGTGATTCTCTCACCAGCCAATTTTAAGTTCTTAAGTTCTTAAGTTGCCGTCACATCGTGAGTAGGCATAGAGCAAATTAGATTCTGTTTTTCGTGTAATTTCAACAATAACCTTTGCTTGTCCAGACCTTCAAATGAGGGACAGTGGTGGAGGCACAGTGGTGGCGTAGTGGTTAAAGAACCTGACTAGCATGCTAGTAGCCCGGAAATTGTGGGTTTTAATCCCCGCTGCCACTGTTGTGCACTTGAGCAAGGCACTTAGCCTCAAGTTGCTCTAAGGGAGACTGGCCCTGATGTAGTTTACAGCGACAAATGTCGTTTTGGATAAAAGCTAAATGCCTAAATGTAATACTTATATTTGAATACCCCTGGCCTAGAGTGTGCTACAAGCCCATACAATACAACAAACCATTCCACTGACGCATTTGCATCTCTTCAAGTTGGCTGTGTATGGTAACAAAGTTAAAACATAACAACTGCAACTGAAAGAATGCATATATTTGCACGGCAAAAGTAAATACATTGTTTATCACTGCTTATCAGTTTGCAAAGTCTGGTGGTGAAGATGGAGGTCAGGTTAGGAATTCAAGTTCAATGTGAATAGTTAGGCTGAACCAGTGATGTTTAAGCTAAAGGGATTATCCGGAGTGAATCATCCAGTAACCCTGTTGTTTACCAAGTGCCGTGAGTAGGTATGAGCAGCAGAATTTACATAGACCAAATTGTGAAATGGCCAACACCAACTGATGAGAGCAAGGAAGTTTAGTTTTGCTGTGCCCCCATCAGTTAACGTTAGCAAATTTAGTCATTGTAGCAAATGCTGTCGTTCTTATACCTATAAACAGCACTTGACAAAGAACAGGGGCTGATCGGCTAGATTTCACCAATTCTGTGCTGGTATGGAGACATTTCTCACAAAGTAACCAAGTATAGTAATACTGAGCTATGGAAATGCTGTAAATGTACATGATTTACTGTCTGAATTAAAAAAAAAAAAAATATATATATATATATAGATAGATAGATAGATAGATATCTATCTATATAAGACACTGCATGTCCACCTTTGTGGGGGTTGTTAAGGCAATGAGAACACACACAGGCCACACACAAGCAAGACAAAATATGCACACAGTCTGGTGTCTGTGGGCATAGGGCAGTGTAGCGTGGGAACCCAGAGATAAAAGAAAATGAAATAGGATGTGATTAAGATGAAGTCATCAGAGACCCAACGTGTGTTCAAAAAAGGGAAAAAAAGAACGCTCTTTCGGGGAGGTTTTGTATTGCAATTGAGTTTGGGAAGAACGGGGGGCAGAATGGATGGATTGGGGTATTTGTGTGCAACAGAGCATGACACCACTCACCCTGAGGGGCTAGCCATGATTAGGCTGACAGCTCAGATGATGTCATCAGCAGAAACCCTGGCAGTGTGTTCCTCAGAAGGATACCCAGGCAGCCAGGGGGATGGGCGATAAGAGGGGCACCCAAGCGTGCTGGCTTTTCTCAGGGGCAGCCAGCAGAATGCAAAGCAGGGTGGGTAAGGGCCCCTGAATAATAGAGAGGAGAAAAAGTGATTGCTACATAATCTAAAGGAAGATGGTTGTGTGTCGTCTCTGGTCATTAAATATGTCAGAAAAGTTTTCCTCTCGCTCCTTGTCCTTTGTTCCACCCCTCAGGACTGTAGTTGTTAATTAAACTTTGTTCAAGAAAAGAGGAGAAATATTTAATCAACTGAAGTTGCCAATGACATCCACCAAAAGTTCAGTGGACCCCTGAATTTTGACCTTAGGTGAACATGGGGAAGTCAAGGACACTCAAGTCTCTAATCTCCAAATATTTCCCACAAGCCCTGAGTGATTCTCATTTAGTGACGTATAATCACAATCGGGAAAAATAACTTTTTATTGGTTTGTGCAACACATAACTTAAGGAATGTATTATCTCCGTATTTATATACCAAGCTACCCCCCCACCCCTTGCACCAGAAAAACAAAAATTAGGCTACAAAAGATTGAAAAAGATTAAGTGTGTGTATACACACACACACACACACACACACACACATATATATATATATATATACACACACAAATACATACACACACACACACACACAAACACAATACAATACTATTCAACTCCATTCTATTCTACTCTATCATATAGGCTATTACAGTCCATAACCAGTCCAAACTTGGGCTTCTAATGGCTTCATCATTACACTGGCCCAGATGAAGAATGCATAACAATGCAGATGCAGTTATGCATTTTTAAAAAGGCCTGAACATATAAAAGGGGTAAACTGTTAAATTCTCATCAGCTGTCTTGGAAACAAGCACAGTGGAAATATGTTGTTCATATTTATATCACATTCCTACCAAGCACAGTGAAAATATAGTGTTGCACATAGGCCTCCAGCGCATGAGCACACTTAAAGGTAAAATGCATTTTTTTTTTAATTCGCGCTGCAAGAGGCTTTAATTTTAATGATGAAATTATTTATTGAGAGACAGAGGTCGTCTCTTAAGGTATACGTCTGGGGAAAAAAAACGGGACTGATGCTCTCACACTCTCTCTCCCTTGCTCCCCCTGTCTCACCGTCACTCACTCACACTGCTTCTGCCACTTGTTCTGACTGCTTCTCCTACTCTAAAATTATATTTCCGTGATCGCGCGACTTACAGGAAATTTTATATCACTCACAGGTGTCCAGAAGCCACTAGCTAAATACAGGAGACTCCCCAAGCCTCCGGGAGGTTTGGGATGTCTGCAATACACACTACTTTACATTCAATACTTGTTGATGGACTTTAAAATAGTGTGTACCACTTCATACATTCATCAGAGATGCTAAAGGGACATTCTACCATTAGGGACTTACAGCCCTGTGGAAAAATATCAAGAAATTTTATCAAGAAAATACAACACTAGCAAAACACAGCTAACCAGTAGGGCAAAGCAATTCCATTTCAATTTCATTTCCCTTGGCCTCTCAGTTAGGTTTACCTGCAGGTCCGCTCTTCAGTCTGTGTGTTTTCTCATTCTTTTTCCTAAATACATAAGACTTAAGCAATTCACTTCATAAGTCCGTTGGGACTAACCATAAATCCAAAAAACAATCAAACCACTTATCTGGCATGGGACAGGCTTTTCATGGTGACAGACTGGGCTGTGCATGAATCCCCATCAATGATGATGTGTAAACTACACAGACATATATTTTCTTTCAAACTGAGTAAACAAATGCATGTACTACCATTGCTAAAAATTACAAATTGTATTTGCTGGAAAAATCTGGTGAGAGATTAATAGTGGTGTCACCATCCAACTGAAATTCTAATGTTCAGCAGTATTGATGTTCTCTGTAGTGTGCCCCAAATCTGCCACAAAGCGGATGGCAAAAAGAACTATCAAAAGCTAAATGTCAGAGTGGATGTTTCATTACAATCTGCATTACTTTCCCAAGGTAATTTTCTTGGTGAATTAAACATGTTGTTGATGACGTATTTAATTTTAAGGTGGAAATATTTAGAGGTTGATTTCAATTTGCATTGCTCCAAGTACCAGTAGGTTTCTCAAACCAAAATGTTAACCCAATTAAAGGGACCATCTCTAATGTATCATTCTCCAGACACAAACTAGCCTAATAAAGCTCTGTTCTTCTTGTTCTTTTGTGCATGCATTCAAAGTGAAATTAGAATGGGAGATGCATTTATCTGATCAAATATATTCAGTCCGGTGCAGTTTGTAGTGCTTCTTTATAACCACTAGATGGCAAACTTCAGCTATTGAGAAAAAGTAACAGGCTACACTGGTTTTGAGGCCTCTCTTAGACACAAATCAATTCCTGTTTTAGTGAATTAATCTCAGTATTCATATAGAATCCCTAATTTCTTGCTATCTCTACAGATTTTTAGTTTACATATCTCTAAAAAATACAAAAGTTTTGTGCAAATGAAGATGTCATTTACTATGTTCAATTAACTGTGAATGCATTTCTGTATTTCTACTGGAAGCTACTCAATATGGATTTCTCCAACAAGCAACAAATTGGTTTGTTGGTAACTGCTCCTATTTGTGTAGTGGTATAGTTGGTGTAATATTTCTAAGATTAACAATGATCTTGACTGGATAAATTGCAGTCCAGCATCTATTTCAGAAACATTATCCAATTATAATAGTTGGGTGATATTTTACGTCTCTAATTTTATTGCAAAGCAAGTCAGGCTACACTTTCTTCTATAGTCATAAGACGTAATGGATCATTTCAGCAGAATATTACTTTTCATTAATTTCCAAAACAGCCAGTTAGATAGCAAATAACAAAATTCTATCCAAGCTGTACTGCTAAAATGTGTTACAAATATATATGTGCATCACAATAACAACCACATACTGTAATGTCTAGACAATGAATTCCCTTTCTCTCTAGAATGTTTCAGGTGTGACAGTACTGTTGCAGTATCAACAGTACATTCATATTAGTTTCTTTTGGGCATTTTAGCCATGATGTCACAAACTATATAAATAATTAAATAACTATAGAAAATCTCATTCCAATCAGAAGATCACATGATCATTTCAGGACGTTTACACATGTAACGGTTCACTCAGACAGGAAATAGTTTAATTTAATAGCTTAATATAGCTTGACTGGTTGAGTGAAAGGAGGATGGGAGTCCGAATGAAACAGAACAGATGAGGCATGTAGGGAGGAAGACTGACTGTAGAAGCAGGGGAGAGGGAAAGAGTGAGACAGGGGTTACATAAACACAACAGAAACTAGTTCGGCGCTGAAACAAGACCAATCTCTGGAGTCTCCTAAAAAGTTGACTGGCTTAAAGTAAGTGGGTTCAAGGAGAGAGATGGACGCAGTGAAGAAATGATGATCCAATTGAAACCAAGCTTGGGAAAAAGTTTTCACACAGCGTGAAATGCAATTTCGTCGTCATCATAAGGGGCCCATTTTATTGCCTCCAACTTGCACTCCAGTGTTTTATTCTCCAAGGGAACGTCTCTAACTGTATAGCCAGGGTGAGGGGGTCCAAGGAGAGAGAATGGAAGGAAGAAAGTCACTAAGTGTGATAAGGAGAGAGAGAGAGGGAGGGATAACAAGAAAAAGAGAGAGAGAGAGAACAATGAGGGGGTGTTCAATCTGCACAAAATGCAAGGGAGTGAAACTGCATTTCCTTAAGCTATTCTCAATCCACACCTCTCCCACCATGGGGCTAAGTGACAGAAGTAGTGAGAAGTAGTGAGAGGCTCAGAATATATTTAGAGGATGATTGAAAGTAGATTGCATCTAAGTGCCTTAAAGTGTGTCTAATCAAGACAGCATCCTCAGAAGACCACTAATTTGTATGTAAAATAGGAGTTTCAACATGATGAAAGTGATTTAAGAAGAAAAAAAAAGGGGGGGGGGGCGCATTAGTGGTGATGAATTGTAAGATCTGTTATCTGTTATTCACACTTCATGGCACAAAAGATGCCACAGTGCTAATAAAATGTACCTTCTCTGCTATTCATATATCATCTTATTCTATTTTCAGTTGTTGTGTGGGCTGATGTGTCTCTCTGAGGTCATCAACCTGTTAAGCCATGGACCTAAAAGACAAAAGGGTGAATATCTGACCACTGTCCACCTATAGATGTCACTGCAACACTGAGAATCTCTTGCAAAAGTGAAATAATAACTGCTTTTTTTCACACAAACTGATGTGAGTATGGCCATTCTCATGATCATGTTGGCTTTTGGAGTCTCACTCAGGGGTATTTAAGATAATTTAATGATCCCACAGACTGTACTATATCATGGCTGGGACAGTGAGAAGTGTGTGAGAAGAGAATAACTGAATGTGAACCACCCCCCTCCTCCCCCAACCACAAGCCATGAACCCTAGAAGACTTAACTGGAATGAATCAGCCAGCAAATCAAGTGACTAGTTCAGACCATTTTAAATGGTGTAAACTGCATCTTGAATGAGTGGACAACAAGTGAAGAACCGAAAAACACTTGTGTTTAAAATGCTGCCTTTCTCCTAACGTATGATACACAACATATTGCCCCATTCTTACTTATACACAGCCTTACTTCACTGTCCAAAAGATGCTGTTTATTCCCATTAACCCTAAAAGACTGAACTGGAATGAATCAACCAGCCCTATCATGTGACTAGTTCATGACAGTGAAGGGCTTAGGGCCTAAGGGGACACTAGGATTTAACCATGCTGGCAGCTGGGTTACATAAGGTCATGTATTTGCTCAACAAGGATGATTCCCACTGGCCAGGTCACGAGATACCAGGAGACAGTGAGGTGGATGCTCTCAGGTGAGATGAGAAATAGAGACAAGGTATGAATCAAATGTATCATTACTATCCACTATTTATCAGTAGACTCCAAACAATCAAAAACAACATTACAACAATGAACAACACAAGTAGGCTATGCTGTCATGAATAAAAGTGATGCAATGAGTTGTGTTCTGTGGTGTCAAAACTTTTCGCTATTTACTACTTTAAAACTCACACACATGTATGTAAGTGTAGAGTTGAGCATGAAGGTGACTGGTGATTATATCATCATCAAACATCTGGTCAAAGGAAATTGGGACTGTAGGCATGTGAAACACTAAGAGCTAGCAAGTAATCACGCTTCTCTCTGTATATGGGTCAGAATGGGCACAACTACACACCTCACAACTGCAGTCTCCATGGCTACCAGCCAACCTTCCATTTGCAAATTACACCCCACCAGCCCCCCCAAAAAAATAACAAAAGGTTGGCCTCAAAAAACATGACTTTGAAAAACAAATGATAAAATGGTTCTGATCTATTGTTAGGCATACACACAAGGAAAAATACAAAGCACAAAGTAGAGGCCAGCAGCGAACAGGCAGGCTTAGGTAACATAGAGGGATAGATATGTGAGCCACACTGAGAGCTAACAACACTATCACAGGTGTAGCCACAGCTTCATCTTGTACAGTGGATCAATTTAGTTCTCCCTTTTGGGCAGAGTACTTGCAAGTAAGGACAGAGTGCCCAAGCCTCCTGATGCTTACCTGGAAATGGTCATCTAACTGTGAGTAAGCCTGTCTGTCTGTGTCTGTCTGACTGACTTTTAGCTAGGGGTAGAAAGGAAACCACTGATTACAGTAACAGGAAGAGGAAAAAAAAGGTAGAGAGAAAGAACGCATGCCATAAGTCTTGCATCAGCCAACTAGCTTAAGCTAGCTTAAATCACTGAGGGTAAACTAGGGTAATCAGTGGCATCCTCTTTACCAATCTTAACAGCTAACTGTGAGCTATGTCTAAACTGTTTATATAATTTAATGGTTTGAAATGCACTGGAATCAACCGAATGCACAAAATGCATCCAAATGAGTGGACCACAAGGGAAGAACACAAATACACTTTTCTTAGAAATATGTTGCTTTGCCCTAACCAATGATACCACAGCATATTGCCTTACACATTGCCATAGTTCATTGTCTTAGAGATGATGTTTGTCCCATCAATCTAAACTTCAGAGGACAAACTGAGAGACATCTCACATCACGCAGTGAGTTATACATTTATTATACATTATATATCTGTGAAATTCCCATGGAAGAGACAAAAGGAAACAGCAGCTATCATTTGAGCTGAATCTATTTAATTACTCACTGTCAGAACCCCAGCAGCATAAATCATGGCATTAATTGTGATGTGAATTGTGATTGATTACATATCAATATTGAAGCTCTCACTCCTGAAGTCACCTTGCGCTGTCATTTTAAAGTCACCTGATATCATTCACTTCATGCTGAGCTGAAAACTGTGCAAGTGGAAGTCACAAACAAATTAATTCAATTCCACAGTACTTCTCATCAGTAACAGCAGTCAATAGCTACCTGTTAGGCCTACAGCTATCCAAAAGTTTGGATGGTTTGGTGGTTACGAAGGAAGGTGGGGATAATCCTGTCAAACTTGACAAGCTCAGTAGACACCGGTAGCAATCAGGTGGCAATGTAAAAACCTTACACTTTATTTTGGATGCCTAAAAATATGGAAATATGGAACTGGCCATGGCCGAACTGAAAGCTTATCCCACGTTTTGCACTAAGCATCATGGGACAGTAGGAACTTGTGGATAGGATCTGCCTGGCCTTCAGCTAGTCATGCAGTGGCCTGTTATTTTACTGATAAGAGCTCATAGGGTATATCTCTCACAATTTATCTCGACTCCATATACTTTTGCTGTAGGCTACCATCAATCCATACTCACTCACTCATTGTTGGACTTTATCTGTGGACTAGTTAAGATGTTTTAACGTTAAGATATTTAAGGGACGAGGTTACAAAGTTAGAGCATAAACTGAGTTTGTCTGTAGGATAACTTAAATGAAGCTCTGTTCAGCTAGTCTGTCATATTCACACTGACTCCTTCACCTCCACCACACTACTCCCTGTTGATTTTACTAGAAACTTCCGGAACCCAAGGTTAGCCTAAGTCCAAGGCTAGCATTTAGTGATGTGGAGCTGGTAACAAAGATGCAATATAAGCCATTGTTCATTGTTTCTGTTTTATGTAAAGCTGCGTAAGTACAAGATGAATGTAATGTTTGCTTACTTTATATTAACTCTGAACTGACTAGTGTTACCCTGTTGTTGATGGATCGCTACCATTCGGTTACAAACTGACGTTAGCTCACCACTTGGTATCATAACGTTACTTACCAAAGCCCTGTAAATATGCTGAATGTCCTTCCTTGTCTCATTCACTAAGATTAAAACGAGCCCGCGGAATATACTACAAAATAACGGTGAAATTCAGCAACTCATATCTCATTAAACCAAAATCAGCATTAGCTTCTTCCAGTTGGCTGCACAAAGGCAGTTACCGTTAAGTGAGAAAATAAACACATGCGCCATGCACACTTCGCATTAGTGCTGTTACCTAAGAAAGTATGAAGTACTTAAATAACAATGAGATACGTGGAGGAAAACAAATCTCCATTGCCAGCAGCGCATACTGAGTGATGGTGCTCCAGGTGTAGACTTCTCTGCAGCTGCGATTAATGGTGAAGTGGATGCTAATGATGTCAACAGTCTCGTCTCAAATTCTGCTCTGCCTCTCTCTCCCCAAATTTAATTGCTTGGATGGAAATTGCGGACATTTTTTCCTTTTTTATGGCATTAGGTTTGTTCTCGTTCTGGTGCATCAGCAGGTGGTGAAGGTTCATTAGCAGAACCTAAACTGCTTGGAATTTGGCATGTGCTTTATTGTGTAACTGGTTCTCTTAACAGGTGTTCCTAGACTCCACACATCCTCAGGCATATAATTTGAAAAGTAATGACAAGCTGAGTTCCTTATTTCCATTTCCTGAGATAGGTGGTAGAATGGGACTCATTCAAGATGGAGCGGAAAGGTCACTTCTAACTATAATTTGTAATGTTGCCTTTTGGAAAATCAACAGGCCGACAAAGTAGAATGTTAGTGAAAGTATATGTCCCAAAATCACCTGCCATTCTGTCTTGTGTTCTCACTTCAAGTATGATCTGAAAGAACCTGCTTGAGATCTGATTGACAAATGTGTCTGACTGGCACTGATTGTCATTATTGAAAACTTCAAACTTTACCACTGGGTTGATTTATAAGAAAAGAGATAGCTGTTCTGTTACTTTGACATTAAAACGTATGTGCAACTATATCAGTAAATTGCTTTGTTTTTTTTTTTCCCCCAGGCTGCAGAAGCAAATTTACTGCAAGAACCCATAAGTCATTATTGTAATTAGAAAAAGGCCTAAGCTCACTGGCACTGCACTATATCAAATCGAGAAAATGTATGATTTAGTAACATCAGACAAATACTGTGGAACAGTGTGGACCAGTAGTGGAAAGTAACAAAGTACATTTTTCACATACTCTACTTGAATATAAATAATTCTGAATACTTTTACTTCACTACATTTTTCAGCTATTAACTGTACTTTTACTCCAGAACATTTCTAAAATGCAGCCTGTTACATTTTATTAGTCTATCACTTTTTTTTTTTGCTGAAGTCGCCTAAGCTGCATGGCTGTTTCGGAAATTCAAACCAGTCAGATTGTTTGTGTGAAGCCGAATCGCAGATTGCAACATGGAGGTTCCCATTCGTCCCAATGGGTGACGTTTTGCAACGTTTTGTCATTTTGAACTCAAAGATCTTTTGTCTAGACCAGAGTGCATTTTTTTCTGGGCTTAGCCTCACCATTGTTAGCTGTCATGCTTGCTACCTGCTAGAGCAATTAGCATCTTTTCATGGACAATGCACCTTACCTGATGTGACTATTGGCCTTCTCATGTGAATAAGTACTCTAATTGTTGCTGCAAGACATGCTGCTTCACTCGTATGAATTTACCCAGTTTGACTAGCATTGAACGGAAGGAACGCAGAGATCATGAAAGAACAAGCCATGATCTCTCTGACCAGGCTATCTATTGACTGCATGTAAGGGGTCAAATAATTCGACCATGCCATTTTTTTTTTGTTTTGTTCTGTTTTTTAAGTCAGCCTCATTAAAATCTAATCTAATCTATAAATATAAAAACTGAATCAGAATCAGAAGTTTTGTCTTTTTCCTTCAGGAATCAGTTTTGGTTATCAGCATTTCCATGAAAGAAATTTGTCAGAGTTTTGTGCAATTTCATATGGGAGCTAATTAAGCCTATTTATTGTATTGAAATATAGACCATTAAGAGACAACATATTGCACCAGTACTTTTACTTTTAGTACTTTAAGCACATTTAAAAGAAAGTACTTTTAATTAAGTGTGATTGTTGATGTTGTAATTCTACTTTTACTTGAGTATATGGTTATTTGTACTTTCACTTACGAAATGAGTTCCAGTACTTCTTCCACCACTGGTGATAATAAAGAAGCTCTGAAAACAAGCAGAGGCAAAAGCACAACTTTGAATTTAGAAGCAGCATCTGTGTAAGAGATGGGCTAAATCTGCCTACTCCTTCACTGAGCCATTATCCTGCAATTGGTATATGGACAGCATGGAGTGATAATAGAGTCTTGGGGCGCCATCTTCACAGGTGTTCTAGGATTTTCAATTATTCATTACAAGAGCCAATGAAGACAATCAGGCTCAGAGCCAAGGCACTCCGTGGGCTCTTTGAACAGTAATCCACAGGGGGAAGGAACTGAAAGCAACACACACTTGTGCAATGTCAAGTGGACAGGCCTTGAGAGGGCTAGGAGAGCAAGAGTCAGAAAATAAATTCTGAAAGACAGGTTAAAAGCAATAGTTTTTTTGTTTGTTTGTTTTAGATAGCGTATGACACATTTCATCAACTTTCCATGCCATCCATTGAAATGAATAATTTTTTGTGTGTATTCTGACTCAGATTACACTGATTGTCAGTCAAGAATTATGAATGACACTCGTTCATGATTGTTGACAAGAAATATTAGATTAGATTTAGATTAGATTCAACTTTATTGTCATTACTCATGTGTAAATACAGGTAACGAAATGCGGTTTGGCTAATCAGAAGTGCAAAGAGCAGCAAGTGCAGTATATACAGTATATGCAGTATGTACAGTTAAAGAGCAAATTATATTTAGATAAAAGTAGTAATAATAAATAGGCAGAATAATAATTAGGCAGAAGAGCAATATACATGTAAGGTGAAGAGATAATGAGGGTAATATACAGATGTGCTATATAGATTCAATATAAAGGGCAATATGCAGATGTGCTATAGAGATAATTATGTACAGATGTATTAAGAATAGAAGTAATTAATAATGAACATAATAATGATATCAAAAATGATAGCATTTTTAATTTTATTCATCAATATTGCTGTCAACAGAGGTGAGCATATAATCTTTATTTTAGAGGTGCATGCAAAGCCTGTGACTTTTACAATAACACATTACTTTGTTTCAGCAATAAGACATGGAAAAGTAATGTTAGCAGCAGCAGTCACCAAAGCTAAGGGAAGTAGTCCTAACACAGTGTAGAATTCAGGCATTTTTGAATGTGCACTTTTAAGACAACAGCTGTAATGCTGAAATTTGTGGTATAGTGGTACACACTCAAATATGTGACTAGTCTCTCATCGTTAGGCTAATTCTCAAATATGTGAACTTGATGCATTCAGGCAAACAAGATCATAGCCCTGCGCTGACGGTTTTAGATTGATTGTAGTGCTTGTTCTTTGTACGGGGCACATTTTTGTGGCCTCCCAGCAAGGTCTTACAGTTATACAACAAGGTAAAACTGATGTTCCATTAATCTACCTGCTGCTTATACAATCAGCAAGCTGTTGTTAATTTTTGGGAAAAAATAATTTGTCGTTGTATGTCAGAGGCAAAGACAACTCCAGTGTATTCAAGGGTCAACAAAACAAGCAGCTAAATGACAATGAAAATTACATAGGCAAAAAAGAAAGTTGTATACTTTGCACTGGTTTTCTAAATAGAATTGGCACAGAGAGCCTATGACTATGTTTTGTTTTGTTTTTTATTTCCATTTCCAGGATGCAGATTGCACTGGCTCACTATACTGTGTAGCACAGCACAATCACTGTCATGGCAAAAGCCATAATTACCCTGCCAGACTCCCAGGTTTTGCGAGTTGACATTTAACAAAAATAATAATCCTTCTGCAACACCAATATAGTAATGCCACACTCTTATGTTTGTTTCATAAATGAAAAAGAGTCTATTCTTATCTCTTGTTAGGAGACTGAGCATAAATGTTAAAGAATGACGTGTGGCTCGTATATACACAACTTGGATGCATTGCTTAGAGCAATACCACACTGTACACCCTGCTTTCAACACAAATAACACATTATGCAGATTAAGTTAATGGTCCATTATTGATGGTATGAAGTCAGACTAAAGCTGTGTCAGATAATAGGATGTTATGAATTAGCGAATCTAAAGACATAATTGTGCTGTTGATGTGACACACTAATAGGGGTGTTCTTACACAAGCAATTTCTGCCGCAATCACTAACCACAACATGCATTAAACTGTACTGAAACTAATGACAGCCAAAAAACAATAATGAATAGCATGATGCCACGCATTAGTGCCTTAGCTTTCAGCATTATGCAGACTCCAAATACACTCTGAAGAATAAGGTGTTGAAATATCCTTGCTTTCACCTTAATTTACCCCAGGATTATAAAATGCTGCATAATGTGCATTGAGGGCTATTAAATAGATTCCAGTCATTTTTTCTAGTGGTGGATAAACTATCAATTATCTATATGCAAAAATCCACATACCTGATTTTTTGTCCTTAAAGTATCATCTGAGTTGAGGAGGAATATACAATGAATTGCTTTATCAAAGCATGTAGGCACGAGCAGCCATCAAAACAACTAACATAAAGATATATACTTTTTTTCTTACAAGACACTTTACATCATTAAACTAAAACACCACACAATCTATATACTTTTTTTCTTACAAGACACTTTACATCATTAAACTAAAACACCACACAATCTAAATCAAAGATTGACCACAGTGTGCTTGCACTGCACTTAGCTCTATGCAGAAGCAAACCACTTTTCTCTCACACAAATGAAAATGATGGGTTTCATAGCAGTGTTCTTTTTGCATTATATTTGAAGGCAGCCTGAGCCTATGTGGGGTCTGTTGATGTCAAACTAAAAGAAAAATCCATGAAGCTATTGCACAGCATGATTTTTCAGCCTGTGTCATTTCATAGCCCCTCTTGTAATGGAACTTCAGACATTGTAACAACAGCCTATGAATTCAAATGGGCATCATCTGCCTTGAGGTCAGACGCATTCAACCCATTGGTTATACATCCAAATTGGCCAGGGGAAAGAAGTGTGACTCCTCTAAAACCCATCAGAGGAGTTTTATCTGCCGCACTGTGTTATCTCTATAAGCTTGGATCTCCTGTTTTCCTTTTTTCCCCACTCCTACTTACCTGTCTCTGCCAGACTCCTCTTTATTTTCACTGAAATCTGTCTAGAAATGTTTAAAAGAGAACAGAGAGGAATAACAAAGTCTGCAGAATGATGTTACAAAAGCATTTGAAACTTGTGTATGATTAATATGACTGCTGTGACAAAGCTGTTGGCATTGTAGGTGAAGCAAAACATTTATCGAAGCCAATTTCTGTGACCTACAATGTTAACAATGATCTTCTGCCATGGCTCCAGAGGGAAATGGAATCATAGGATTAATGTCTGATGCTGCTCTGGATATTTCTGGCAGACATGAATGATGATCCAATCATATGTTGTGAAGGAATAGAAATGTGATGCAACTTGGCTAGCGTTATATTGGCTACTGACATTTTGTATTATTTTTCACAGTGTAAACAAGGCACTTTTACAAAAATCAAAAGTCATTTAAAATCTAATTCCATGCATATTCCATCCACTACTGAGACTGCTGGCTGAAAGGTTTCCTGAAGCAAAAAGAGTCCAAAAAGTCCCCTTTCTGATATAGTTTAAGAATTCTTTCAATACCGTAGTGTGGAAATTTTTCTCAGTTTAAACACCTTATGTAACAGGGTCAACCCATTTAAAGCTGATCTCTGTACAAATAATCTCTGGTGTAATAGCATGCAATGTATACCGGTATTTTGGTTGGAATGCTCACACTGGTCCTAGCCCAAGCACTGTGCCTGATAGGTAATGCCATTACAAAAGACGAAGCATGTCATAGTAGCTCACACAAATAAAAAATGTGATGCTCTCTGCAGATGTTTGTTGGAGTGAAAGACTGCACTGGGGTTGCCTTTGGCTTCAAAAGTCTGAATGAAATGAAATGAAGAAGTGTTAATTTCTGAGAGCTGTTCAAATTTTCCAGATGCTTAGTAAAGGTGCTTTGATGTGCTTCAATGGGTACACTGAAGCATCCTTTTCTAAATGCAGAGATAGTGACACCCCACGGTTCCCTGTACAAGGTAACAATTGATCAAAACACCTTATTATGCAGCCTAGAAGATTTAGGTTTCTCATGACACCATGATTGGCTTTACCTGAGTCTTCATGATTTAGGTGATTGTACAGTAGTCATATTGCACTCATTAGGCTTAGTATTTAATGACAAGCAGTTCAAATTTGTCTAATCTTATTAAATACAGGAAAATCTGTTTCTTGGGAGAGAGGCATCCTCTGTCAAAGCAGAGGAAGCACTAACCTCTAAAGCCCAAAATAGAAACTCTTTCAGTGCCATAGACAAAAGCACTGGCATGCCTGCATTACACCCATTATGGTCAATTGATTTCTATGTAATTATCAATCTTTCTTCAGATGATTTAGCAGCCATTTCGAAGTGGGAGATTTGAACTTTTTTTAGAAGAGAAAACTTTTTTAAAAAGAGAAAATCAGAGCAGGTGTTATCTGCAGCATCTCTCCACACCTTTGTTCACTTCTGGATGTACAGGCTCCTTCATCAATCGCTGTCCTCACTAGCAGGGATTTGCAGTGACTTGAGGCACTGGAGGTGTGTTTGCACACATTTAGCTGTCACTGACCCAAACACTCTCATCTCTCATCTCTCATCAATGCAGAGACATTCTAACTCCTGGAAATTACCTACCTGTCCCTATTGTTACGACCCAGGCTCGTTTGGGCTGCAAACATCAATGGAGATGAACACCAACATAACTGAACAAAAACAAATGTATTTGAAGAAAAATACCCAAAAGTCTAGGGGGAAACAGGGTCCAGATGTAAATATATAGAATGAAAGCCAGTAGGGCAGTGTAGGAGAAGAGAGTGAGTGTGTGTGTCCATGTCGAGAAGCAGGGTAGAGTGTGAATCTAAGAAAGGGGACTGGGCTAAGTGTGTCTGTAGAGGTGTGTCCCAGCTATTGTAGGTGCAGCAACGTGCAAGTGAATGTAATAATTAAGCACTTTGCCAGTTTTCTGCCAGCCTGGACTCGATGGTAGCCCAACCGATAGGGAAGGGTCATGACACTATGAAAACAGAGCAATGAAGCAGTTGCTTATTCTTTCACACTGTAGCGAATATATTGGAAATGTATTCATGCAGTATAGTCCTAAAAGGTTATTTGGGCACATTCTCAGGTCCTTGTAGATGTCAGGAAGCTTTGGAGATGAGTAGAAAGTATAAGAGGCAATGGCTGTGTACCTGTTCTGACAGTGATTTAATGAATTAATTGCATAGTTCCTTGATAATGATTAACCTTAATAATATAATGCAAAGTTGCAGCAATTAGTAGTCAGTTCTCAAACCAATCTACAGAGGTTCCTTCTCCTAGCCTCTCTAAACCAACTGCTTCCTTTTCTTCTTTCACTACTCTCTCCGAGGCAGAGGTATCTAAGCTTCTCACAGACAGCCGGCCTACCTCTTGTCTTCTGGACCCTATCCCAACAACCCTTCTTCAGGCCATAACCCCCACCATTGAGACCGCAACCACACATGTGGTCAATGCTTCACTAACATTTCCCACCGCCTTCAAACAAGCCCAGGTAACACTGTTGCTCAAAAAACCATCCCTTGCTCCCACTCAAGTGGAGAACTACCGGCCTGTATCTCTTCTTCCCTTCCTTTCCAAAGCCAAGTCTTTAAACAGGTCACAGGATTTCTCACTCGGAACAACCTCCTCGACTCCAACCAATCTGGTTTCAAAAGTGGCCACCACCGAAATGGCACTTCTGTTTGTGACGGAAGCATTACAAGAGGCAAGAGCAGCGGGCCAATCCTCAGTGCTCATCCTGCTGGACCTATTAGCAGCATTTGACACGGTCAACTACCGCATCCTACTGGACAAGCTGACCAACATGGCTATTGATGGCACAGCGCACTCCTGGTTCAAGTCCTATCTTACTGGACGGTTGTTCAACGTATCATGGCTAGGACAGACAATGGCACTGCACCAACTCACCACTGAAGTACCCAAAGGATCTGTGCTGGGGCCCCTTCTCTTCGCCCTGTACATCACCTCACTGGGCTCAATCATCCACAACCATGGCTTCTCTTACCACTGCTATGCTGATGATACCCAGCTCTATCTGTCCTTTCCGCCTGACAACTCCATGGTGTCAACACAGATCTCGGACTGTCTCTCTGATAGATCTGCATGGATGAAAGGGCATCACCTCCAATAAATCTCTCCAAAACTGAACTGCTGGTCCTCCCAGCCAAACAAGCCATACATCACAACATCAGTATCAAGATCGACTCCCTGTCTGTTTCTCCCACCAAAGTGGCAAGAAACCTAGGTGTCATGATCGACGACCAACTGACCTTTGCAGATCACGTTGCCTCTGTGGCTCGGTCGTGCCGTTTTTCCCTATTGAACATAAGGAAGATCAGGCCGTGCATAACCCAACATGCAACCCAGCTCCTGGCACAGACCCTGGTAATCTCACGTCTTGACTACTGCAGTGTCCTCCTATCAGGCCTACCAACCTGTGTGGTGAGACCACTACAGATGATCCAGAATGCAGCTGCACGTCTGGTCTTTAACCAGCCAAAAAGGGCATGTCACACCTCTGTTCATTGAACTTCACTGGCTACCCTTGGCTGCTCGCATTAAATTCAAGGCACTTATGGTGGCCTAAAGGGTGAATGATGGCTCTGCTCCCATCTACCTGAATACTCTCCTGAAGCCCTGCGTCACCCGACAACTGCTTCGCTCCTCTAAGGAACGTTTTCTAGCACGGCCAACATCTTGTGCAGGTCAATCCAGACTCTTCTCATATCTGGTTCCAGGCTGGTGGAATGACCTCCCAAGTGCTACCAGATCAACTGATACCCTCTCCACCTTCAAGAAACTTGTAAAGACCCAACTCTTCCAAGAATATCTACTGGCGTAAATTTTTTAAAATGGCACATAATTTAATTTCTCTGCACTGCATTGCACTTTCAACTTAAAATAGTGCAGTTTTATGTTAGAAAGAACTAACAAGGAGTGCATATTGCTATCAGGACACCAGTAAAATTGGACCTAAACGGGGTAGATACAGAAACAGGGTAGATTTATTCAGTCTTTGACACAAAGGTCTTCAGGAAAAACTGAGGAGAAGAGAACGCAGAGAGCACCAAAAACTTCAAAAATACAAAAATCCAGCAGAACAAAAGGCATCAGAAAACACAACAAAATCCTCAAGGCAGTAGGTCAAAAAACTCAACAAAATCAGACAGCAGGTAAGCATAACAGCACAAAACACTTATAACAGTCAAGGAACTCACAGAACAAGAACACTGCAGGGAAACCGGAAGACAATTAAAGACAGAACACACAAACCATAGGGAATAAGCAGGAAGGGGAGCAGGGACCAATGAGGGGCAGAGACATAATGGGTGGGTAATTGGCAGGATGATCAGGTGAGGGACAAGAGACACTGAGTGGCAAAAGGTAAACCCCAGAGATGTCCAGCAGATGGAGCCAAACAGGGAACAAAAACTGGGAAACCCTTACACTTTCACACTTTCAGCTTGAATGTAATCTTCTTTTGTAAGTCGCTTTGGATAAAAGCGTCTGCTAAATGCCTAAATGTAAATGTAAATGTAAATAGTCTTTTTTGCATAATTAATTGTTCTGTAGGAGATATGTGTTGCACAACAAAAGTACATACAAAGGCAAGGCAAGTTTATTTATATAACACATTTCATACACAAAGGAATTTTAATGTGCTGTACAAAAATAAAAACAAATTACAGATGAAAGGAAGTAAAAGCACAAAAAAGATAAAAAAAAAACAAAGAATAACATTAATAAAGGCATAAAATAACTTAACTTACTTACACTTGACTTAAGTGTAAAGAATATGAAAAGGTAACTAAATCATTATTATGTGCTCCATATATTAGACTTACTTGTCCCTTACAACCTTGCTAGACCACTTAAATCTCAGAATGTTGGTCTCCTTGTACTAAAAGGGAGTTTTTCCTTGCCCCTGTTGCTCTTGGGTGCTCCTTGCTGTAAAGTGCCATGAGACAATACTATTGCAAAAGGCACTGTATACATATAATTGAATTAAATCGCAAATCAGGAGAAAGCATCTGAGAACAGTTTGGTAGGGGCATTGTTGATGTTTTTAGGAGGTTAATTCCACAGCTGAACTGCATAGCAGCTGAAAGCTACTTCACCACACTAGCGTCCTCTTCTCCTCTGACCTGAGAGACCTAAGTGTGTATTGATGAAACATGTCAGATAGGTAATTTCACAAAAGTCAAAAAACTTCATAAAAGTCACAAGGGAGGCTAAGTATACATACTGGCCTTGACCCGTTAACGCAGACATAGTGGGTACAGACACAGCGCATCATGGATGCCCACTTGGCATAATAAGCAGGGGTACAGCACGCTGTAGGTGTTCACATGACGTTCAAAGCAGGAGTTTTTCCTTGCCCCTGTTGCTCTTGGGTGCTCCTTCTGTGAAGCACCGCGAGACAATACTATTGTAAAAGGTGCTGTATGAATAAAATTGAAAATTGAATTGAATAATACTTATTTTTTTATTACAGCAGGGCCAATGTCAAAGGATGAAGGTAGAATAAATAGATTTCATGTACAGGTACAGGACTTGAAGCAGGATGTTCAGGAAATACTGCACATCGATATTCTGAACAGACAGAAATTCATGCATCATTTATATAATCATGTCTGGGCTTTGAGGACTGAAACAGAACATGCAAGCCCTCCCTGTGTATTGCTTTAGCACCTGGTAATGGTGGGTGTTACTGGCTCCACATGAAAGCTTAAGACCTTTCCTCGACCTTTTGTTGGGAACAGCCATCAGCAACAAGGAAAGGTGGGGCACTGGTAAAATATTATCAGAAGAAAATAGACCCATAGGTCATATTGCTAAACCTGTATGTGTTCCCTCATACAGTATATTCATTATGTGATTAATTTATCTAGATGTTAAGCTATTATTCCAAGCCTTGTCACGTCATTGGACCCATAGCCAGGGGTGAAACACAGAGCCATGTGAAACACAATGTGCATGTAGATCTACTTGAGTTTAAGTATTGTAGCTTTTGGCCCTCTGGGGCTACTTCATTCCTATACTGCCCTCTGAAAGACAGATTGATCACACTGATTAACTCAAGAAACATATTGCCCACGACAACAAAATCTTGGTAGTGCATAGGTGTCCAGGAGCTGCATCAAATGAGCCCTCAACCACCCATTTGTGAAGTAGTACCACCTAATATTCAATTCAATTCAGTTTTATTTATACAGCGCCTTTAATAATAATATTGTCTTGTGGCGCTTCACAGAAGGAGAACCCAAGAGCAACAGGGGCAAGGAAAAACTACCTTATGTTCAGTTAATCTAGGAAGAAACCTTGAGCAGATCCATGACTCAAGGGGCTAACCCAACTGCCAGGGGTCATGCAGAAAAGTTACAATCAGTAGTAACCATGACAGACTACAAGTTGCCTATGGTTTTAACTAAGGTTCATAATAGTTCATAATAGAGTATTATCCCACTTTACATTACATGGTAATGTCCAGGTCATGGGTTTCTAGGAAGGGCCTCTATGATGGAGAGTCGGTCCTAACATGGGCCTCCTGTAGTGTTGATTGTAGTCCACTCAGCATATATAAATATTGAGAGGGAGCTGAAAGAGAGAGAGAGGGTAAGAGAGAGAAAGAGAGTTGTACGGCATGACCACCTGTCCACTGGCATCCTGAGCAATTTCTACCACTGTGCGATCGAGAGCATTTACATGACTATTTAGAGAGAGCTCCTGGTCAATAATTACCCCGGGGTCTTTAACTTTTGTGTTACATGAGTACATGAGTAAGTTTTGGTGAAGAGTAGGTAGAGTGTTGGTCAGCTGTTTAGGGCCAATCATCATAACTTTGAACAGTTTTATCAGAATTTAAACATAGGAAATTGTTAGTCATCCAGGTTTTTATGTATAGGAGACAGGCATCAAGTTTAGTTTAGAGATTTGAGAGTACAGAGATGTACTCTTTTCTGTTGTCATGGCCCCACCACTTCCCACATCCCAAAACGAGCCCCTTTTAATCAGTCTGCTCCCAGCCACAGCATCAGCTGTCTTTGTTTTGTTTTTTTTCCCCAGAAATAAAGTGAAGATGGGGCTGTTGCCCAGTCCAGCCAAGTAACACATTCAAAGTGACGGGGGAAGATAGTTACTGCAATCTACAAGTGGACTTGGGAAAGGGCACAGAGGTGACTCATTGGCAGGCAATCATTAAGTCTTCTCTTGCTGTTATTCACAGCTGTGAAGAATGCACAAAACATCTTTCACTTAAACAACAGTTTTTAGTGCGGTTGTTTATTCAGGTCAAAGTAGTTTAATCATGAAGCCCTTGTTGGTTCATCAATAAAGCCTGCCCCATGCCAGGTAAACAGTTGCGATTGGTTCCTGGGTTTCATGGGCTCAGCACTGGTCATGTAGGGTTGTCAGCTAAATATAAACCATCAAAATCCCTAAAGTCAATGCAAGGCAAAGTTTCAGAAATGATAGCATCAATCAGCCTCTTAACCTGATCTAATGAATAATTGCAAGTCAACTCTGTTTGCTCTGCTTAGTGACTTTGTTTTTGTTTTTCCTTCTTTCCTGCCTATTGGTCTGGTATTGGCAGAGATGAGAAGGTTCAGTAATCATTATATTTCAAAGGACCTGTCGGGCCCATGCAGGTTCAGTAATCCTCTTGCGGGAATGCTCACATTGTTAGCGTAATAGTTTTTTTTCCCCTTTCTCTCTGTCTCATGCACTTGGAGGCTTTGGCAGGGCACCTCTCTCTTAGAGTACGATCACTGTGACCTCAGGGTTTGTACCTGAATATGGTGCCCAACTATACATTCACAGCTCAGAGCATTGCCATCTATGGTCGTCCTAACACTGCAGTACACACATTTAGTTTTACTGGTGGGCAATTTCATGTAATGGATTTGACAGAACATGAGCAAGCATAGTATTATTTAAACATTTTGATTCATTTCCTATGTTACCTCCAAGGCTGAATACAGCAAATCCACAATGTCATTGACATCATACAAATAGCATTTTATAGCCATTATGGATGTACTAAAAATCATTTAAAAACGGACTTTCCGTTGAATTGCCATGGTTTTAAAACAGTTCTATAGCAGTCAGACAAACAGACATCTGTCATTACGTAAACACTCCCTTAGTTATACAATTCAGTAGGCCCATTCACAATTCAACAACAACAACAGCAATTCAACATCATGAATTGTTTTTTCTTAGACAGATCTCACAAAACACCCCCTAGGAATAGATATGAGATTTGGTGACTTATTCCATGTCCACACAGAGAAGCCCCCTGTAATCAAAACTCGTGTCTGAAATATATGTATTCACAGCATGTCTCTTGGGATTACAAGTCTCAGACACCAGGGAATAGGACGAGGGCAAAAATCGGCTGTAGGTAAGCTCTGGTAATGAAGGGATGTCTGACGTTTTGTATCATTTCAAATTCAATGTCTAATCCTTAGGAAATCCTAATGCCAAGCTGCAGTTGTGCTCTCATGGGGAAATCCAAGTTTTTTCATATTGATTGTCTGTCTTCACAAGACAATATAGAAAGTTTTGGGGGGCTCTTAAATTATACTCAGTACATCTGATATAAGTCAGATGTAACAGAGAGGGAAAAAACAGATATTTTTGTATGGATCTTTGGTTGTACCTTTTAAAGATTTCCAGAATTAGAACAAAATTAACTGTTCATTACATACATTTTGAAGCCCTGATAAATGCACAAAACACATAAATATTTTGTAGTAGATGTGCATAGTTATAGCTCTCTAAAATAAAATAAATAAACAGGCAGCAGTATAGCACTGGCTTCCACAGTCCCCCTTTTCCTACCAAGACAAGTGCACACTCAATAAGACCTACTAGGCAATATCAGGCAGAGCACTCCTCAGCTCTCTATTGCATTCAGACATTTCATACTGACAGAAATGCAGTTCTCCCTATGATAAGCATGCATGTCATTAAAATAAGTTCACACCACTAGCCAGTTGCAGTGGTTATGTTCCTTTCTGTTGCTATTCAAGATTCTGAGAGGAAAATGAGTTGTTAATGAGGCAAGTGCTTGCTTGTGTATGAAGAGGAATAAGTCCCAACTCTGGTCATTCTTAAGGAAAGAAGTCTTGTAGAGTGTAGCATTTCTACTCATGCATATGGCAGAGGATTATTAAAGCTCCTATGAGACTTTTAAACATTCAAAACTAATCTAGATGTAAGAAAAAAAGAAGTCATAAATGTCTATGCTCCATGTGGTCCAGATACCCACTGAAGTTAGCATGCAATCCAGCTAACACCGGGTCAACTTCTTTGTAATACCACATTATACTAGGTTACAGAGGGGACAGTATAAAAGCCTTGGAACCCTTTCCTACTTGACACCAGTACACATTTTGCAATGGTTCAATTGCTTTTGAATGTTATAAGGAATTGGATGTTCAGGACATCTTTCCTATCTCTGTCCAGCAGGCAGGTATTTGGCATAGGGATTACTGCTGCAGGCTCATGACGTCCTGTGCTCGTAAATAATCCCAAAGCATTAACCAGGCCTTCCATGAATCTGGCTTAAGAGAAGGCACCTCAAGCAGAAGCTAAGCCATGAAGATTTCTTCATTGGTTTATGTTTGAAATGTATACCAGCTACTCCTTTATATCATCTATACAGTGGAGATCCTATGTACTTTGTCTGCTACACCAGTGGTTCCCAAACTTTTAGCTGTGGCATACATATATATTTCACACACATATATATTTCTAAAACAGATAGTTCCAGTCCTTGATTATGATTGGTTGAATTGTGTTTGAAGCTGTTGTATATTCCCTAATACAGCAAAGCTGAGTCAGCGTTTTGTTCTGTATTGCTGTGGCATTCAAAAGTTACATTGGCTTTGTTTGTTGGTTTGGCAACCATTTATCTAGAGAAAATGTATTTCTTGGTGGATGAAATCATGTTCAGGAATAAATCGGCACATTTCTTGTTGCTGTGGCTTTGTCTAATGAAACTGAGCTACGCTTGTGCGGTAACCGTTTCAGAAAAGCAATAAGCCCTTTAGTCCGCTCTATAACGTGAATGTAGCACAGCTGAGGTGTGTCGTTAGGCACGAGGTGAGCGGAGCAAAGCTGAATATAGAATGTCTTGTTGGGGCTTATATATATATATAATGGATTTAAAATGTCTTCTTTTTAAAACATTTCTTGACAAACAAATGGCTGTGAATGCACTCCTTGCCCTTTCTCAACAAATGCATTTGTGATTACAGTGACATTTACTACCAACCTGTCTGTCCTAGGAAACCATTTTATCAGAGCCATTTATTGTTGGCACTTTGTTTTAAATGTTACTGATAAATGTTTACAAAAGGTGCTTCCCTTTCCTTCAGATTTTATGTGGTGATGCAGAAAATGGATTTGTTTCTGGATATCTTGCCAGAGAAGGTAGCTTGGAAAAGGTATGACTTGCAGCTTGATCACATAAAATTACTTGCATATGCTGATGTCTAACCCAGGCCCACCTAGACTGACAGCTGGCCCATCCAGTCAGAGATTAAGCTTACTAATAACAATTTCTGAATATTATGAAGCACAGCCCTTAAGAGCATCAATGTAAAACTACTGCAAGTGAAAATGGTAAAATTCATAATCACAGACCAATTTTAACCTTCCAAAGTTTCCTTCTCACTGACCAGCGCTTCAGTTCAGTCGCTCTATTGTCAGAGAAGGAGGCTTGGAACTGAAAGGTCAAAATGATCTGACTGCACCTCAGGACAGTATGAATGAATGATTTTTTTTTCAGGATTGAGAAACTTTTCTCCATTATAAAACTAATAAAGACACTTGCGGACAGATCCTGATGGAATGTTTGAGAAGTCTAAAGCAGTTGCGAGACTATGATTATGATGTTGTTGCTCAACCTGAACACCCTACATCTTGTAAGGTAGGTCTGTTTGCACACAACGTTCTGAAGTAGTCTAATAGGGTGAATTTGTTTTACACAGTCAACAACGCATCCATCCTGACTGCAACATGAGCAAATGCAAATTTAATTACTGGTGTTAACATGTATTAAGATGATGCAATATAATGATATGCACTGGTGGCCTATGGAACAAGGACATGGTGTCTGCGAAAATGAAGCTAAAATTATACCATAATATGTGACATAGCAAGTAACATGATGTTGGATTAGGCTACTTTAAATGAGATTTGCTTATTAATGATATTATAGTAGGCTATATAAAACAAAATAAATGTAAATTTTTAAGTAGCAGCAGAACTCATTCTTTATGTGTACATGCAAAAGGAAAGGGTGAGCGCTTGCACCTGTTACTTAGCTTGTTATTGCTGTGGTTATAGGCAAGGTGCGATTGGGTGCAGGGCTGGACATTGTAGGGCTGAACTGTACAGGACAATGTAGGTTACACTGGTGCCATGACCCAAATGGGAGTGAGGTTTAGGGGGCTAAGAGTAACGGCAGCCACCTGGCCGATAGCTGCACAGTAAATATGTTGGCAAGCCTCTCTCAAACAGATGTGCTAATGAGTGAAAACTTGCACCCTACGGCTCACTCACTAACACACTGGACTCCCAGTCTGGGGTGCTGATAGTCACAGGCTTGAGTCCAGGCGTGTGCAGGGCTGGACCATACAGGATGACACAGGTAACACTTGGAAGTTTGAGGGGAAGCTGGAAATATTTGCTGGGCTTGCAGTCACCAGTGCATTAGTCATGACTGGAACCATTTCACCTCTTTTTTTTTTAGTCTTTGGTGTCTCAAGCTTTTTATGTACCTTCTTTCTAATGTTGATGTTATTCTCCCTCTGCATTTTGAAATCAAACAGAATATTTGGTTTAGATTTTTAATCACTCAATCTCATAATTGTGGATGCATCTGTTTTTATCAGGGACTTCCTACTCAGCACAGATGTTCCAGAGGTAATTTGATTGAGATACTCCATATACAGTATGTTTACTAGCATCTACTATTTTGAGCCTGCACAGCTTGCATTCTTGCACACCCTACACCTTCAGTTTCTCCTTGTATTGAAGACCAACATCTTTTGATCTTCATAAGTGCTACGTTGTTAGGATACTGGACTTCATTTTGAAGATTGAAGACGTTTTGCCTCTTATCCAAAAGACCTGGTGGAGTCACAGGTAATATACCTACAGTGGGGGTGTATACCACTGGAGGTGACGTGGTGACTTGTTGACCACACCCTTTGTCATGTTACCTGGGATCACGTGAACTTAGGTGTGAACTGGAGTTAGAGTTGTTAAGATCACAACAACCTCAGGTGTGAAAACCACTCAAGCGGTGCAGACTGGTTCAGTTTCCTAGGAATCTCAACGCAGCTTTGTAGATGATGAATCCCCTGTTCCATGATGGATCTTCCTGATGAACATATGTTGTGGGGAGGTCTAGGGAAACAGCTCCCAGCTTGCTCACTTGGGCTGTCTTTACCTGGCTGTGCGATTTTCTATGACGTAGGGTCCGTAGAATCATAAATGATCTTGAGAAATCCACCTGTGTGGCCTCCTTGAAAGAATTGTTTGCCGTCTTTTAAAACTAACGGGGGTTGGGAGGTTAGTGTCTATACAACTGGTACACTTAAGCGAAAGCTGACCCCACGTTGTATTGTTTTGTAGTGGAGTGCTTTCCTGGTGTGAGAGATGATCAGAATAAGGGTTGGACCTGTAGCGTGTGCTATCAGGTTGGTGAATCTGACCATATTTGTGATTTACTTCAACTACGGGGCTATTATGTTATGCTCAGCCCTCTTTGTTGTTCATGTTCCCTTTCTTTCATCCCCAGTACAGCGGTAGTTCACAGCCTGGCTGCCTCACAGTCTATGGAGACAGACATGGTGAGCCCAAGCATTGGTAGACACTCTAGACCCTAGAATCTACTTACCTTTTAAAGGTACAGTACTTGAGAGAAAGGATAGAGGGTTTAATTTAGCTGGATTGTATGTTGCTCGGTTATGCCAGTACTGTGCATTGTATTACACATGCCTTCTGGTGTACTGTATTTATTTATGTTTGTAATATTACAATGAACTCCTTATCTAATGGTCCAGTTGTATCACAGATTTTAGAAATTCGCTGTGTAATTTACAGAAGTCTGTTAAACCTATGTATACTTCTTGCCTATTTATATTGATGCACTCCTGTAATGATTTGTTACACGTAGTGTGTTTGACCCGTCTCCAACACCTGTACTGTATTATAGTCAATCACTGCTTTCCCCCTGTACTTGAGTACACAGAGTAATTAACAGTGCAATCAGCAGTGATTGAAGTGTTTTGTTGGGGTGTCTGTTAACAGCTACCTAGATATTTTTATTTTGGTAAATCAGCCTCTGTCTGTCATTTAGTTGGCAAACCTGGGTGGGATTACTGTACTTCCTGATTAAAGGCTATGATCGAAGTCATTACTGTTTAATGGGGGGGTTACAAATTGATGGCCTCCTTCACTCCTCTATCAAACCACCTATTTTATCTGTGAAAATGTGGACATTTGTGTCTTCAAAGAAATGCTCTTGAGTGCTGTCCTGATGAAGTGGCCCTTCTGTGTTGCACCATATGTTTGTGAGATGGTTGCTTTACTTCTCCAATGTACAGATCTAAGCACCTAAGCACAGATCTAAGCATAAACAAAATTGTTAAACTTGTGTCTTGTAGTTTCATCCTTGGGATAGACCAGTCTCTGTTTAAGAGTGTTGTTGGGCTTGAAGTGTACTGTAATATTCTGTTTACAGACAATCCTTCTTAGTTTCGCAGACAGTCCAGCCACCTACGAGATAACCATGTAGCTTCTCCTGTTGCTTTGTTTGGCACTGGTTGGTGTTGTGGTTACTTTCTCCTGTTTCTTTCCTGGCTTGATGAAGGGCCGGTTGGGGTAGCCCAACTTGTTATTTGATGTGGATATTCCCTTTCATTTCCATCTGTCTTGGGGTGGATGCTCTCAGCCTGATGCTGTAAGGTCCTTGCCAATTGTTTTGTATTGAGTGGGGTCATAAAAAAGTGAAAAAAGAGCATCAATTGTGATGCTTTAGTAACATGAAATGTTACTAAAATTACACATCAGCGTATACTATACTAACAGGCCTTTTGTGAAACCTTAGTGTTATCTCCTATTTTATTCTTTCCTCTCAATCAACTTTTATCCAGAGGAATACTGAATAATCAATGTGTTGGTTGTAAATGTTTCATCAGTATCTATGTCATATCACATTTTGACATCTTCAAGATTAAGGCACCAAAAAGAAAAGCATCAAACATCAAAGTATATTCCCTTTATTGGAACAGCATTCAAGCATGGTAGGCTATATGATTGCAGTAGATGAAAAGATTTTCCTCAGTTTTCCATATTTTTTCTTTCCACCAAGATCAGCCCTTGGAAAAAGAATGTTTTTTTTTTTTTATGTACACTAAAATTAAATGTTCGAGCACAACCAGGATGTCCTGTTCCAAAAAAACACACTCCCACCTTATTATTCACTGTAAATTGGCCACGTACTTCTCCCATGGGCAAGACTGGTAGTTAAAGATTTGCACACATGTCAAGATGGGGTTAGCTACTTTTCTCCCTCTGGGGACTTCTGTCTAGTTTGTTCCAATTAGTCCCACACTGTCAACTTGGACATTGTGCTGGACCGTGGCAGTTCATGTCTGTGGGGGGTGTATGGGGGGTGTTTGAGACTGAGACTGACTGAAAGTTCACAAGCTCTATAAGTGCTATAGTGATGAGCAAAAGAGGTTATCATTTTCGCTCACTTTGTCTTTGACTTTGCATGCCATCAGTAAGGTCCGATTCATATACAATGCAAGAAACGCGAATGCAAGGACCCCATGATGCGGCAAGTGTGTAGTGGAAACTTTCCTGATGCGATGCAATAACGCGAGTGATAACATGGGAAGAGCAGTCTGCGCTGTTCGTGCTTGTATGTGTACGCGTCAGCTTGCGACCTTAGGGCCGATTCAGCGTCAACGCAAGTACGCAAACGTCGACATGGTTGCAAGCTTGCACGTACGCACACGAACACGAGCTCCATTGGCTCCATTGACGCCACACGCGTCATTGCGTCGCGTCAGCAAAGTTTTCACTACACAGTTGACGCATCATGGCGTCCTTGCTTTCACTTTTGCGTATCTTGTGTTGACTATGAATCGGCCCTAACAGTGATGTACTGGTGACAAACCTGTTTCTCAATCTTATAAAAATGAAACTAATATTCACAGTGTGATTTCACAAAGTAATGAATATACTGTACACATACATGTAAGTTTATCGTTTATGTCTGAGAGTTGTTTCTGCATTACTGTATGTAAACAATGCATACTAGTCTGTCACCTTGGAAATATTGCTGCTATTGGCACCTAATGCATCTAGTCAGCCTCTCTTTGTTCAGTCTCCCATGTCAGCACAGACATGAAATGACACTCACCTGTTTGTGGCAAATTGCTATACCCTCTTGAACATTAAAATATCAGACACGTTTTTCATGTCCAATCAAGGATGCAAAGAGAAGACAACACAGTTATGATTCCAGACTCCCCTCTAAACATGTATACTTTTCTCTGAAGATGACAAAGGCCATATATGCTGTGTGCAATTCTTTAAAAATGTTAATAAAAGATTATCAGACAATCACAGATAGCAATGCAGAGGAGTTTTATATCCAGCTATCAACCTCAAACCAAGAGCTACTAAGGGAAACAAACTTTTTAAGTATATATTTTATGCTACTAGCCATGCACAAATTAAGGTTTCTGCTTTAATGCAAAAAATGTGTATATATTCATACTATATGTGAAGCCAGATTGTGAAAATATATAGAGTAATAGAGTGGACAACAGGAAGCAAAAGTCTTTTTAAGGATATATTTTATGTATGCAACCTCTCTATATAGGGCTTTTTCAGAACATTCAGATGTGTTGCAGCACAAACATAGAGCTATTGTATATGTTCTGTCAATAACCACTCGTCCATTTCTAGAAGCAAAAGCACAGGGATGTCAGCCAACTATATCAGCCAAATATCTTCAATATGAATACCCAGGTGGCAGAAGCCTCGGCCAAGAAAAGCCTGCCTAGTAGTCAGACATTGGTGCAGTTGGTGGAAGGCGGCGTGTCCACCTTGCTCCGGATCTCTTTGATGTTGTTTAGGGGAGACTCGCTGGTGATCTGGCACCTAAACACCTGTTTGTATGCCTTGCGGAAATTCTCTGAAAGGAAGGCATAGATGATGGGATTGACCGAGGAGTTGCTATAAGCCAGGCAGTGGGCCGTCACCCGGAACACAAATGACGCCTGATTGAGCGGAAAATTTCCAAATTCCACCCACAAATGGACCACATGATGGGGTAGCCAGGACAAGCAGAAGACAACAACCACCACCAGCACTGTCTGAGCCGTCTGCCAGAAGAGAAGGTCAACATGAAAACATAAGATGAAGAAAACAATCAGGCAATTAATCAATACATCAGTGATTCCATCCCTACCCACTGACCCATGAATTCCATTATTCACACATGTGATTACACTGTTTAATGTGGCATACAAAATCAACAGTGAGGTTTACATGGCTGACAAAATAATCAGGAAGCAAGGCCTGTGTACCCAGCACAATTAGCATCAAAGATGATGCCATGGAATCACTTATCACCACTCTTTCAGACTTTTCTAGTGTTCTTGAAGTTCCTTTGCCTGCTCAAATCATTGTGGTAAAACCTGATGCCTGCCACCAGAAATATCAATTTCATGCTCACTTGCCTGCTGTCTGCATATCTGAGTGTCTGTCTTTCTGTCTGTCTATGTCTGTCTTTCTCTCACTCTCTTTAAGTCAAGTCAAGTGGGTTTTAGAGTCACTGCAGCCATGTGCAATGTATATAGTGAGATGAAACAACATTTCACCATGGAACCAATTTGTGCTACATTAAGACACATATAAGACATTTCAGGCAGTCTACATGTAGTGCAATTAGGCTTCATTTAGTGCACGTACAATATAAATAAAAAATATACATAAAGTGTGTCAGACAACGGACAACAACATAGGTATAAGTAGACGTGTAACAGAGCACTGATTGTTTGTAGATAGATTCACAGTGGATTCACAGTTTATATGTCTCTCTTCCTTCTTCCCACCTAGTCCCAGGTTAGCTGAGTGGGTAATGTGTAATTATCATAATTATGTGTAATTACCACACTACATAAGATATGCAAGAGTGCACCAGAGGCACCGGCAAACAGTCTCGAGAAAGATTTAAAAGGTGTCTTCCCGGAGGCCAAGGGAGGCATGGCCTCCTCATAAAAACATTCAAATACAGAACACAAAATTTATTCACGCCTGCATGTTTTACTTCGCCATTTTTATCGTTCAAATCATCACATCAGGTAGCCTGACATCAAAATGTATAGTCTGGCCACTGGGCTCAATCCTAGGTGCAGAATCAGCGGTTGTCTTTCAAACTAGATAGTGCATCGACCAATCGGAGCAGCATCGGTAAAACAGCAAATACGTCCTTGTTTGAAACAAATGACTTTGAGTGCCTTTTTCTACTCAACTGTCAAAGAAAAGACAAACTCTTCCAAAGTCGATGCCAAAGCCGACCGATATGACCGATATTCCTTGCCCACTTAGTTGATTTGCACCGTCACAGCCCTGTCGTCTCTACAAAAATAAAGCGTTAGACCAATGGTAGTCCTACTAAAATCCAAATGGTGCATGGCTAGACATACCAGCTGAGCAAAACTAATTGCTACCGCTAGGGTGTGTTTAGATTTCTAGGCCACACAAGGGTTTCTTCTAAAGACAATGTAGGGGGCGAAACAGCGCCCGTCACACCGTGCATACCGCTGCATTACACTGTGAACGCTACTCAAATACTGTCATTTAGGAAGGCAAAGTTTGAAGAGCCTCCTCGGGAACCAGTTTTAGCCAATCAGATTGAAGCATGGCTTGGCGCTCAGCAGTCATCACGGCCAAGTCAAAATAGAAGGGAGGCTAGCTTGGATTGGCCTCCAGGTGAACGTCATTGCAAAAACAAAACTGATAACTGCTATCACACTTCTCTGGTATCCCAACTAGAGTGTGTTAGAAAGTCAACATTAGAGGATGAAGTAGAGATGCAGACCTTAAATTTTCATCTGAAATGATTTCTACCAAACTTGAACTTCCACTGAAAATCAAACAGAATTTTAAGCCTAAACTTCTTCAAAGCGTGACAGGATTATATTATATATAATTATTTTATTATAGGAACCTTTGGTAAGTTAATGCTAGTACATTAAATGAAGGAAATTATGCTTTTGTCCTGTGTTTGCAAGAGCTGGAGAGGACGAGAGCACTAACTCCAACAGACAAATCCTGTAATGTGCCGAAGTGGGGTTTTGGTGCTTGCCCCCCCCTTCAGCCTCCTCAGAAATGTATCTTGTGCTCCACCATTGGTTGCTTTCCCATTATTTTTGTGGTGAGGACGACTGGAAGACGACTGATTCAGCCACCTGCTCTGAGACCCACACACAGAGTGACATATGGAGCCTCTCATATCCAAGTCAGCTGTTGTCAGTGACCCGCTTCACATACAGAAACCAATTCATGGGAATGCCTTTCATCTAGATTAATGCATCCTAGTGCAATGTTTATTTTTAACTAAATGGGCAAAGTCAAATAACGATGAAGCTACTAGTGTTTGTGAAACCATTGCTGGTGAACCACCCGTTGCTCTATTACTAGTGGGTAGACACATGCATAGAGAAAATGCCACACACCAAACATAACCTTTTGACGGCCAATCAGTGGAGGTCACACAGTGCTGGAGTGGCGCAAGTGGTATTTGTGTGTGGCAAACCACCAGTTCTCCCTGTGTTGTGTGCAGGTCTTCTACTGATTCCACATCTCTGATTATAATATGAAGTGGTATAACACTTCTTCATTAAGCACTCTTCAGTAAGCAATATATATATATATATATATATATATATATATATATATATATCTCGGGAACATGTATATTAACTGTAAACTTAATATACTGAGTCTCGCCTTCAGTTTCATATAAAAAGTGGAGCTGTGCCTGTCTATTGTTTTTCACTAATGGGATATGTAATGTGTGACAATGAATGACCCTCTCGGACATCAAAGATGATCTATCTGTCTTATCATACACGTTATGTTCCAGTCTAGGTTTTGGGCGGTTGGCAGGTCTAAGTCTAAGGTCTAAGTCTTTTTCAACATAAGGTCTACTTTCATCATTTGTTTTCAGTTTGGTCTACAGGCTCTTCTCCATGATATGTTTCTCCCAAGGCTAAGCTCCAGGCTAGCTGTCAGAATTGAAGACGGTATTTGCATGGAAAAGCAATCACACAATCACCCTGGGAGTTCATGTAATTAAAAGGGATGCAGAATTGATTGGAGAGTTTCGCATCTTTTGTGTACTGGTGGCAGAATGAGCTCTGTGTACAAGAGACGTAAAGTCCCAGAAGGACTTTCGTTCAGGATGGTCACCCTTTTCCGGTGAACTTCAATGTTTGTGAAGTACGGTAGGCTAGATTGATATTAGGCATAAGCACTAGTTGTACAGTGTAGTTACACTAGTTTATAATCCAAAGTAAGCCAAACCAATAAGCTCTCCATGTTCTTCACCAGTTCAGGGTTCATTGTAGTTAGCTCAGCTATAGCCTCATTACACAATTCTTTACTAATGTAAAAGCTACGTAAAAAATTGTGACCATCCTGAATGAAAGTTCCTCTGGAACTTTACGTCTGCCATGCTCAGAGCCCATATAACATTTCAAATTCCTACAAGGGCTGAATGAAGGCTAGACTGATAACTGTGCATCAATATGTTTTTCTGACACAAACCGAAGGGTTGAAAAAAGTTCTCACCTTGACTATTGATTCATTCTCACTAAGAATCATCAGTATATTTACTGACGTCACTTTGTTTTATGGAATCAAGCCTCTTGTTGTGGTCTTTTGTAAAGTACTATTTTAGCAGACAGAATCACCACAACTGCCATGAAAACAAACATTACAACATGAGTATTGACTGAATGACAAGTGGTATTTAAGTGTTGATCTATGGCAGACTACTGTCTATAACTAGGTAACAATTATGGTGTTGTTTCGTGATAACTGTTTCTGTTGATCTCTTTTGCTATCACAGCGTTTGCCTCATTTGTTTCATTTAAATGCAGGAGTCGAGCCCATTGCAGGCCATTTCCGAATTACCAAAAACCTAGGAACCAATTGCAACTGCTTATCTGGCATAGGGCAAGCTTTGTTCACAGCCAATGAAGGTATCTATGTTACTGTCTGTGGTTATAACTATTGTACTAATTGAGTAAACAACTGCAATTTAATTTTTTACATGAAAAATGTGTTTGCCACACCTCTGACAAGTTTTGGTTGGATTTTAATGCAACAATTTCAATTTCATTTCCATGTTGATTACAACATGGGAAGTCAATCACTCATCTCCAGACTCACTCTTAGTAGTTTTGACCGAGGTGCAGTCCAGGGCTATCCTGGCTAGTCCCCATTTGCAATGTGAGCTTGAGCCTGACAACAACTGATACTACATCAGAACTCTGCAGATAGTCCTATTTTCTCAGCTGACTGTGACGTGAATTTTCCCAACATTACAGAAAATGGTACCACTAATAGTAACTACTTGAACAGCTAATACTCAAATTCACAGCATATCTCAGGCGTGGGTACTACTGGGTGGGCATAACTAATTTCTGCCAGCTGCCATATCCACCACTAGATAAAGCATCATGTTATTCATCCCTTATTCATTGTAGCCTCATACTGGTATTGGCTCCAAATGCAGAGCGGGAAAATCACATCTCTACTTCAGATGCCGTCATTATCTTCTCAACTATCAATGTTGACGTACTTTAAAGGAAAAAAAAAAAGAAAAAGACAAACTTCTTGTCTTTACAGCCCAGGACATTCCAGTCTGAACATGCAGAATCACTGTAGCTATGAGGGCAAACACTCAGTCAACGTCTATAAATGATTGAGCCGCAAAACTGATAAGGGCAGAAGTGGGACTTATGGTTCAGTCCTGAAAAGAGACTAATGGACACAACTTCAATCATCTGTTCTCTCCACTCTGTTGCTTAGCAGAGTACATTTAACAGAGTATGTCTACAAATGAGCAATTAAATGCCACCATGATAAAGCATACCTTTGCCTAATAATGGTTGTTATTGTTTTTCTTAAAGGTACATAGCATATTCTCATTAAACATACAGTATATGAATACAAACACACTGCACTGAGATAAGACTTTCCCTCTGGTGTGCCACAGATATACAGTATTTGCAATGGGTAGTCTAGAAGGATCTTTGATATAGCTGCCTCATCTGTGATTTTTACTGACTTGACACGATTGCTTGCAGGAACCTAACCATCCCTTCTGATTCATGCACAATGAGTGAGTCTGTCCAAGGATTTCAAGTAACAATGTAATGCAAGTCTTGTTAAATCTCTGTGCTAAAAATCATTCGGTATTGCTGAAAATTTCGTACAAAGGATTTTAAGAACATAATTATATTCTTTACATTTGAAACAACACATGCTTTTGTTCTTTGGACAAATACCACATTTAGATGCCTATGAAGACCGACGGCAAGGGCATGCAGTCCACTGACATTAACACTGAATGCATTTGACTGCTGCATGTCGATAGCTATGATTGAAAATCATTTGGTTGATGAAACATATAAATAATGATATCAATGAATAATAAACATGTTAAACCAGCTGTAAGGAAACAACTATAGACATTTTCTTCTGAAATATATTACCAATCAGCATACTATTTGCATTTAGTTTTTAAATCAAGTAGATTCAGTAACATACCTTTTTCTTAGACGCCTCTGATTTTTTAGACATGTTTCTGAGTTTTTTGTGTAAGTGATTTAGGACCTGTAAATACAAAAAAACGAAATTGAATGCAACTGAAATGATTTACAAAAAGTTGTTTAAGAGAAAGCTTTAATATATATTGGTAAACACTTATTAATTTTGAATCGTGCGCCTTAATGCACAAGGAGAGTCACGACCTACCTTTGCGTAACAGAAAGATATTAGTAAAAGGGGCAAGACATAACCGAAGACAAACGTGCACACCACGTAAATTTTCTTATGGTTTTGGTTAGGCCATACTTCCCAGCAGTAGGTGTTATTTTCTCTCTCAAACAGGTCCTGATAGTGAGCCACAGGTGCTGCCATGGCCAGGGAGAGAATCCAAATAATCACCACTCCAGCCAGGGCATGTCTCGCCACACGGATAGAGGACGACTTTCTCGAGTGAACTATGGCAATATAGCGATCCACGGACATTGCAGACAGCGTGAAGATACTGACCAGCATAGAGACTGTAAAGAAGTAGTGAATGAATTTACAAATGAAGGCACCCAGTACCCATGTTGGCATCATGTATATTGTGGACTGAAACGGGATGCAGAAGAGCAGGTAAGACAAATCAGCGACACTGAGGTTTAGAATAAATATATTGGTGGTGCTCCGTGGTTTCCCTGGCTTGCTCCTGGCAAGCACGGTTATGACCATGGAGTTGCCCATCACACCCAACGCGAAAATTAGTCCAAATACCATAAGCGTGATGAAGTTGTCCATGCCAATGCCAAACAAAAGTTTATCGGACGTCGCGTTGTGCTCCGTTCTGTTAAAAAAAATCCCTCCATCACTTAAGTTACTCAGCTGCGACGAGTTCATTGTGCACTATATAAAATGTTAAAAGGCTTTCCCTTTTAGTCTCTGTTTTTTATGAATGTACTCTCTTAGCCGAACCACAAGGTGTGTGAGTAAATAATTCTGTTTGATGTTCTCGTATGAAGAGCACCCATTCTTGTATGCATGAATCTAAGCCCTGCAGACTTTATGCCGTTGGGTAGTTTAGTTTCAATCATTAGCTATCAGTCGGTTCCTGAACATTGCCAGGCAGCGTCTCTCCACAAATACTTCAGAATTCTTCTTCATTCGTCATAATCAGTTCTCTCAGTTCTGATACTAATGCAGCATAGTCCTATATCAATCACGACTGTCCTTTATGCACATACAGCCTCGTCTCTTGGCACCAAGTGTCTCCGCTCACGCCTGATGCTTCGTGCGTTTTCCCCGCTACCCCTTCCTCCCTCTGTTATACCGAGGGTCGGTCGCGCCTCCCACGTCAGCGCGCAGTTCCACCACCCCACACCTAAATCACCCTGCCCCTTTACTTTTCAGAGACCATCACATCATTCCGCTTCTTATGCTGGAAAAGAATCGAGAGCATGTTTTAGCTGCTTTCCCAAAATGTACTATAACGAGAAGTCAAATGTCATTGTTAGGACCTGCGTTCAATTATGTCGTATATTTTCATGTAATGACAGTATGATCATGGGCATACTAAGCACATAATTTCTATTGTCTTCTCTATTGTCTTGTCTATTCATATTCAGTAAAAGAGAGGGCTTTTATCTTGCTTAGAGGTGTAGCTGCATTTTTCTAATGTAATAGCCATGGAGAGAGGTCCCCTGCAAGAATGTTTTTTTAAGGTCTTTTGTACTGCTTTTGAGACTGCTTGGCAATGAAGTGTCCAAATGTATCACTGCTCTGAATCCACAGTTTCATTGTTGGGTAGGTTTGTGTAGATGAGAGTAGGGGGGTGTGGGCAAGTTTGCAATATGCCATACAACCGGCTGACCAAGGACATGAACACTTGCGTTAGGGCATGCTCTCAACCGGCAAATTGAATAATGTTTATAATAATGGATGGTTCAGTGATTAAATTACTTCAAGTATTGTGACTTTTGTAGCTTTGGCTTGATTGATCATTTGGTTTCTAAGCAACTTCTGTTTTTACCAAGTGCCAGCACAATCATCTTAACAATCCCTCCTAATGACATGGTTATCGACCCCTGTATTCGTATTAATGAATACATCACGAATGCTATGTAGGACTCCTGGACTCCTAGATTTCTCTCTCTCCACCCCCCCCCCCCCCCCTCTCTCTTAGCCTTTATACTTTTAATTAAAATATATCCTCTTCAGAACACTCAACACCTTTGTTACAGTTGCTCAAAGAGACTGATAATATTTTACATGTGGATGCCGTTAACTATTACAGCAAGATCTCTTTGGAAACACTTCTATCTAGAAGAAAACATGGCAGGAAATAGTGTAATCTGATGGTTCAGATAGCAGAGATTTTAGATGCATTGTTACTGGTTACCAGGTCAATAGGCATCCCCCTTGGGTGTGATGCTGATGATAGTTTTACAGAAGAGTGCACAGGAGTCATACAAAGTGAAGGAGGTCAGCCCCGAGTCCAGTCCCGGCTGTGGGAGGTAATAAAGTGCACAGACAGAGGGTTCAGTGAATGCTGCTGTTGCTGCCTCAGGAGCTATGGCAACAGCAGTGAGCAGAACATGTTCTCATCATGTTCTCAGGTCAGTCTGATGACACAGAGTTCTCTTCTTAGTCCTCCTCAGATCAGCTGTGCAGTCTCAGTGGGCTACAACTGTGAAAGGTGCTATCTGATCACTTTTTTCAAAGGTGAATGCATACAAAATTACCCTGAAATATCAACAGAAGTTAGTCAAATTGGTCAAAGATGCTTATTCTTCATGTTAACCAGATATCAAGTGAAGCATGAAAACAAACTAATACCAGGCCAGCCCTCCCATAATATCACAATCTACCACATGTGGTGAATATTGATACAATCCAAGTCAAAGCTGCATTTACAACAACTTGAAACCAGCAGAATTTCATGAAAATTCACGTAGTACAATGAAACGCTGGCTCCACTCCAGATTTGGAAGAGCTGAGGTGTTCACAGAAGATGTACACACATGAAATAGCATAATAATGATAAGCATTCACTTTCCAAAGTGACTAAGGAACTTTTATTTTATAACTTAGTGTTACTGGTCAGAAAACAAAAGATAGTCACAGAGCAATTGATGGCTGCAGACTACCTTTATTCAAACATGGAGACTATTGTCCAGTGTGATCTGTTGAAGTTGTCAGATGTTGCCCTAGAGGTGGACCAGGAGTAACTGATGATGATACATGGGGCAACCACATAACCAGTTCCATGTGTATTGATTGAATAATTATGAAAATGTAATACATGGTAGCCCTAGCCTGCATTTGAATTTGCTTTGCAAGTCTATCTGGAATCAAGCAATTACGTTTACATTACATTTATGCATTTAGCAGGCACTTTTATCCCAAGTGACTTACAAGAAGAGGATAAACATTCAAGCTACAGCACAATGAAAACTAAGTGTGCATATTGCTAAAATGAAATCTGTAGTCTTTTAAGATTAAAGTACAGCAGTGTAATAAAATTGCAGTATGGAGAGAGAGTGGGAGGCACATTGTAAGTGCATTCCTGGTATTCAGAAATGTTAAGCTAGGAGATATTCTAGGAAGAGCTGGGCCTTAAAGAATATCTTAAAGGTGGAGAGGACATCTGTTGCTCTGGTAGCACTTGGAAAGTCATTCCACCAGCGTGGAGCAACACATGAGAAGAGTCTGGATTGACCTGTGTGAGGAGTTGGCTGTGCTAGATAATGTTCCTTGGAAGAGCAAAGTGGCCCGAGGGTAACATAGGGATTTAAGAGGTATTAAGGTAGATAGGAGCAGATCCATCCATTACCCTGTAGGCCAACACCAGTGCTTTGAGTTAAGACTATTGAAACCAATCACAACCAATGGTGACAGCATTAAACCATATGGGTGTACATCTTCCTTCAAAAAAAACTGTTTGCTGCATATCTGGATTCACCCACACCACAGTAGCTCAATACCAATGGGAATGTGTAAGAACCACAACACTAAAGAACATTGCCTACCAATGCTAAAACCAATGCTATGCATTGGTAAAAATTGCTTTGCTAAAAAAGAAATGGCCTTGTAAACCATCAGCTTATAGTAGCACATGAGATGCAACAATGTTGAGATGCAACAGTCTCCACTAGATGGAGCTATGTTCTGTTGTCCAGGGCAACGCATACTTGATGTCATTTTTCAGAGTGGACACTGGACCATCCTCTGGGGACTGGATCTCTAATACATTCGTATTCATGCATCCTAAGATTAGAAGATACGACTGAACCACAAAACAAAGAGGCAAGCTTGTTTTGTTACACAGATTAGATTTTATGGACAGGTCCTCCAGTTGTTGAGGCAAGGACCTTCATACCCATGTGGTGGGGAGAGCTGATACTCCTTTGTTGATGCTCCCAGCTACTGGTTTCATGATTCATGGCATATCCATTTTTTTATCTCCCTCTCCTCATCCCATACAGTGGTATAATTCAGTTTGGTTTGCTCTGTCTGTTCACTGTTCCTGAGGGCATTATGTTATGTTATGTTTCATAAGGGTTTCTACCACTTGTTATACAAAAAAGGAGCAAACACCATGAGAACATGCATGCTACAATCTGACCAGAAAAGGACAACTGCCAAAAAACATTCCAGTAGTATTCCGTTCAAGTTCAGATGCTTGTTTACATGAACCTAGATATTTTTACAAACAGTTTTTTTTTAATCTGTTTCTTTATAAAATTGTATATACAGATATCCACAGAATCAGCATTGTGACATATCTCCACTTTGGTGTACAATGACTGTGGCTAGAACTCTTTTTGTGTAAATGAAAGGCACAAAAGGAAAAAAATATATGTGTGTAAATAGGCCCTCAATCTACAACCGTTTTTTTAATACTTACTTTCATTATTTCTCTTTTGTTTTTCTCAGGAACTGTAATTAATCTAAGGGATGGTGATGGTGATGCACACAGGGCACACAGTAAACAAGGCTTTCACTGGGACTGCCCGCCACCAAAACTCCCAGTCATGGTAATGAATATGGCAGTGTAATGAGACCTCTTGTCAAGCCCAGACATTAGCCGAAATGAGAGGGGCAAGGAAATGGTGCACCTCTAGCCACGTGTATAATGAAGATAATGTTCCTTAGTGATTGCTAATGAAGTCAATGGATGTTATTCAAGCCTTCTTTAGGAGAGTCTCATCAGCCAGATAAGGCATTATTTTTAGAGAACAGTGTCTTTTCAGCAGGATTGTTGGGATTTTTTTTTTGGCAGCCATGCCTGGAGTGGTGTGAAGCAGACCTATTTTGAGAAGGACAAATCAGTGTGTATGATATGAAGATGCACTGTGTCCCTGTGAGACTTGTGGGTTTTTGATAACTACTGATGCACAAATCAAACATGACTTGTGATTTAGCCCACAAAAAATATATTGCTTCTGTGTTGTCTTACATAATCCTTTTACAGGCACATACTAATCACAGAAAATAGTTTTTGTTTGTGCAGATCCTTGAATCCAGTGGTTGTTTCTTTGAAGTTTTCCAATGTTGTATACTCTAATGCATTGTGGGTACTGATTGTGTTTGGAAAGGAAATATTTTTATTATTGAGGAAAATGCTTATGGATGGGGATATTGTATTAGGGTAATTTACCAGCTTCACAGCCACTTTGATGGTTAAATAGGTAATTTCAGGCTGAATGATTACGCTCTCGGCTCCTCCTGCAGCTTCTTCAAAACACTTGCAAATTGACAATGATGCTCCAATGCAGAGCAAAACCAAAATTATTACCTTGTCAGTCAACATAACTTTCCGAAAAATGATAATTGCTGGTTTCCATTCCTTGGTTTGCAACCATATGCTTTGGTGAGAATTTAGGATTTAGGAGAATTTAGAAAAAAAATAAAACAAAACAAAAATCTTACTCCTTCAGGGTAGTAAATGAGTAAGCATGTCTTATGTCCATTTTCTAAGTTGGTATTTCCTATACGGTTTGCTGTGGGTTTGTTTTGACAGGATCGATTGTGTCAGTCAGATCAGATTTGACAGCGACTGCCTGTGGAACCAACGCGAAAACATGGTAGGCGCATGAAAAAACACTAGCCTAAATGACAAAAAAGCATTCATGTGCCAATGAATATGCAACCACACCTCTGAGCTCTGACTTTATAGCCTCTTCTGCCAAACCTGAATAAAGTGCTGCTGGTGAAAAGCCTCCTGAGGTTGAGAAGGATGTGCTTTTAGCCATAGTCATTACTATGCATTGATGCATTGCTCTCTCTTAGAGATAACCTTCTGCTCGGAGCCCCCACTCAACGTGATTAAAGCCAGGAGACCCAGGCACAGAAGAAGTCTGGCCAGGTCAATGCAAATACACCATCAGGTGATAGCATTTTTTACCCTGGAGATGGAGGGAGACCAGGAAACAAAGGAATCTGAGATAATACTGTAAACACTGTAACACTGTAAAGTTAGCCACTTGCGTCATAACCGCATATGGTTCATACTCTTCACAATAATACTGTAATGGCCTCTGGGTTTGTTGTTTGGTGATGTGACCGTATATTTGATGATGAAAAACTGAGTATATTGTTGCATACAATTTTCAGACATAAACCAAAATGACTTTTGAACAGTTGATCTGTCTGTTCTATTTATCAAAGCAGACTGATTGTTACTCTGAACTATTCCTCTGTAAACATTATTTCAGTATCACACTCTAGGGCTTTCAGGCACATTCCCCCTTCACAGCAACCCTTGTTGTTCCTAGTGTAGACAAGGTAAATTAGAAATGCTTCCCATCGCTGAACAAAATGAGATTTGTTATCCATTGTAGCATAACAATCACGTTGAGCTAGTTTTTGTCTCCTGGCGTACTCTGACAAATTTTCACCCGGGGGAATCGTTAAATTTTAATTTTCTCTTATGGTGAATGAATCTTATGGTATTAACAGGACTGAAAGTTTTCAGGCACCTTATCTGAATTCATGTTTTAAATTTCAGAGTTTAAATAGGCAGTTAATCATTTCAAGAATTTTCTCAGCCTTGCATTGAATCTCAGACAGACATACAGACAGTGACTATGTGCCTCACCTTGATGAAGTTTTATTAGTATGTCATCCATCAAGAGTGGAATGGTTTTGTATTCTTCACACGCTTTATTTCCTCTCTTTGTTACACCCTCTCCCTCTTCCCCACTCACACACACACACACACACACACACACACACACACACACACACACACACACACACACACACACACACAAATACTCATGCCCTTAGGGGACTTTCTCATCTATTTATTTCTCATTCAGTCTTATTCAGTTATGTTGAAAATTAATTTAGCAAAAACTGCATTGACAGTATTTTATATTTAGAGAAAACACATGATTTAATAATCACCAAAATAATATTGCCAAGAACCTGGGGAATCCTTGCAGAAAACATACATGTAAGCTAAAGAGTACTAATAACCAAAAATGCACAGCTGCGTAGCATGTCACTTGAATGGGATAGTATATATTGTACAGCATCCATTTTAAATGATTATTTCGAACAGAGAAAAGCAGCTGTTTCATTACAGTCCTATGCATTGATCACTTACATCATTGATTTTTAGAAATGTAATCGTGATGTACAGCAGTCACCCTTTAATGTTGTATGATCAAAGATGGAGGCTTCCTCAGGTTATGCAAATTTTTATGTAGTATCTGGGTTTGTTTCCAAGGGACATGCTTTTGTTATGGTGTATGGTGTCCTGGTCAAAAATATTTGCCAAACTTAACATGTAAAACAAATGTCACATTCTGTGATAAATTACAGAAATTGAATGAAAAATAGAGCTTTAGGCGACCAGTAATGAGACCAATACTACCTCCACTTTGCATTGGTGTCCTGTTCATCCTGTCATGACATTTCCCATAATGACCAGTGGGCAATACATTATCCCTTACTCAAAGTCCCATCTTGGCATGTCATGAAAGCCATACAGTAATTACTGTAACGCAATATTCTAAATTCAGCCTCTCAATTTACAAGGCTAAGACTTGTTTTTGCCTCTGTAAGTACAGAGTGTACACTGCATATTATTTGTTACAAGTGTTCCTTCCTGAATAATGGATGTATATGTGGTAACAGGGCAAAGGCCACAATTCAATACACTTTCCTGGGCTCTGAAAGTATATCCTGAGGCACCCATGGGGCTTCATTAGGTTGACTTTACTGACTTGTTCCTTGTCTATTTGAATGGCAAGGCCTCATTCAAATTCCTAGTGGTAGCTTACTGCAGATCATTTGCATCATAGTACGTACAGTACTATAGGCACATAGGGACTCCGAAGGTTAGTTTACCACCCTGATAGAGCATTTTTTCCCCCAAACTCCAGGGTGCCATCATTGTTGCATTGAAAAGTGCTGAATGCAGCTTACAGAGAAGCATTGTTTTTCTCGTTTCTACTCTCACGTTGTCGGCTTGGGCATATAATCGCCATCATTTTAGGAGAAACAAAGCAGGTATACCAAATTTCCGTTTTACTGAGCAGTAAAGAAAAACGCTAAAATCAGCAAGCACTTCTATTTTTGATAGAATTACAATAAGATTCCAACAAGATGTATTCAGTCTTATGATGGGGCATCCTCATTTGGTAACTGCTTATACACATCCTCATGTTATTGCAGTTCAGTTCAGTTTTCACTTGATTCTTCCATGCGTAATATCAACTTTCTCGGTCAACCATGGCTGATGAGCATTATGTAAACAAGTCGCTGTATAGAGAAATCTTGCGTTGGTCTCGTGACACTGATAAGGTTACGATAACTTCAACGTGTGCAAGCTCGCTCTTTTGCCCACTGAGTGCATGCCCCACCCCACAGAAACATCACGACCTAAAAACAGGAAGCAAAGGGACATGTATGCATCGAAAACGAAGACGATCGACTAGAACACAATAATTATAGCGTCTGTAATTAAAAAAAGCTTTCCATCATAGCCTTCAACGCAAGTGAGAGGACAGCCCACTGCAGCGAAATCACTGCTGTTTAAAGAGTCGTGGATGCATTTGATCAATCCAAACGTATTGGGGTATGTAACTAACCAACGTTAACGTTAACGTTACTGCCGATACCAAAACTAAACACAGTTACATAATGTCGCTTACGCGTAATACATTTGTAGTAAACACACGCAGTAGCTACAGTGGCTTGGTAGCCAATCGGAAAAAAACAGCGTGTGCAGTTAGCTGTGTGTTCTTTATTTTTACAAATGTCGTGTATGCTATCAAGGTGGTTCCGTGCACTTTTTGAGCTATGCATGGAATCAGTCAAGCCGGGTAAAACACTGGAGAAAAACAAATGTTACTACTTAGGTTAGGAGGCATGCCAGGTAATGTAGACATATCGTTATGTGTACGTGCACACTTAAATGGAAAATCATTCGAACACACTTTTGACGGTGATAAGTTGTTGGAATAAGTTTACATTTTCTTACACAGCTGATTTTTATTCTGTACTTGCGTCGCATAGGCCACTTTGCCATCTTGGGTAATTTACAAGAAACAGAAATGAGGGCTGGTGACAGAGGAACAACGTTCAAGGAGCAGTTCACAAATTAGGTTGTGGGTAGAGCATAGGGGATACACTCATGCATGCGTGACAAGTTTGAAGACGGCCGCCAGCTTCCGCCTTGAACCGCGTCTGTCTTGTCTACTTTCCTCCATTGTAGTTTTTTATGGTAGGCGTTTGAGATGCCAATCAGTATTTGATCGCGTTCACACTTACTTTGTATGGAAGGTAGACTACAAACCAAAAACAGTTAAGCTTGTAGCTCTGTCAAAATGGAGAAATATTCGCTGTAAATACAGTACATGTCGTACGACTAGCAGTATATTGGGATAAAAGCTGTTGCTTAGTTCAGCTTTACAGTTTTTCACAAGAAACTGTTTATCTTCTGAAGACTGAAGACCAAAAAAAGTTTGTAAGAAGTGGATTCAACAGAATAAGTACTAACCGCTGCCATAGCACACCTACACATAATCACTCTCACACACGTACAAGTGCTTGCACTGCAGGATGCTTGCTACTAGACCACAAACATAAAGCATTTGCCAGATTGTCCTGAATGTTGTTATAATGTTGAGTTTTACCGTTCAGTCAACATTGTAACAACATTCTGAGGTTTCAGTGTCTGCAGCTCTACATTAAGCTGATCAATCATTGATAATTGCATCAGCTTTGAGGACACACAAAGGACTAATCAACGTTTAACATGAGTGTAGGAGGATCTGGAACTGTGGCAGACAGCAAGTGCTGCATGCCTACACATTGTGCAATGGAAGGAATGATTCTAGGCAGCTGCTTGGGCAAAAGAGTTTGGCAAAACAAGGTGATTTCAGACGACTTCCTGCCTCACACCTCTTCCTGCCTACACCTTTTTTTTCGATGGCATTCAGAGGAATTAACTTATCTGGGTATGACGAAAGAAAAGCGTGACTCATGTTTGTTCTGCCAAAACCTGCTTGTGGCTGTTTCCCTGTCTTTAAGTCTGAGGTAATCTGTGCAGGGCCACAGACCACACCCCCTAGACACACAGTGTTAGACCTCGCCTGAAATGTAGAGGTAACTCCAGAATTGTTCTGTGTGTGTCACAAATGTGGCAATACACATTCATTCCTAAGTTGTTTTGAAACTTCACTGGAAGTTGCTGCCCCTGTGAATCTATATTCATCACATAGAATCCCAAGAGAATATGAAGCACTCTGTCAAGTGCTATAGTGCTGACTGTGAAACTGTGGGGATATGGATCAAGGGTTGTACTGACATAATAATGTAGATGTGCGAAAATGTATGTGTGTGTCTGTCTGTCTGTCTGAGTGTGTATTGTGTGTGTGTGAGTCTGTGTGTGTGTGTTTATTTGCGTGCACTTGCAAGTATCAGTGTGCAGTTGAGTCAGACTCAAAGGTTAGTCAAGCCCTTTCAGAGTTGTCCTCTGCAGTTTCCTTATGTGTCACTTCCTCTCTGCATCATGTAGCTCTGTATGCAGCAGCTGCAGAGGAACAAGAGGTCACCATCAGGAGGGAGCAGGGAGGACAGGTGTTCTCAGTACCAGAAAACTTCCCCTAATGCTAGTTAGTGAACTGCCTGTATAAAGTCTGTGTGCCAGGAACAGAGAGAAAGAATACAGGGGCCAGATGGCAGGAAAGAGCTCCATACCAACAAGAACCAGAGCCAAGTTAAATATGTACATAAAGCTTTAGGAACAAACCCCCTGGTGCCTGTAGCAGTGCACTCCTATGATGAGTAATGTCAACCTTTTTCTAAGGCTGAATGCATTGAGAGAGAGAGACCTAAATTAATTTAGATATAATTTAGTAATAATAATATTTTAGGTATAATTTAATTTAGTAATAATAATAATTTAGGTATAATTTAGTTACATACATTTAGGATAAATCTCCTTTTCACTTTAGTTAAAAGTAAATTAAACAGAGTTTAAAGTTTCATTTTCTATAGGCCTAATAATAAAAAGGCTAATTTAGAGATTCAGTTTTAGGATTATAAGTTTTCTTTCACATTTTCATTTTCATTTTCTGTCAGGCCTCTCCTCTTTTTGTTTCATCTAGACAGATATTGAATCTGTCTGTATTATTGCATGCTTTTTCAACACAGCTTGCTATGTCATGCCAAAGCTCCTTTAAATTGGAAAATTTGAATTTGAGAGAGAGGGAGAATGTGTGTGTGAGATGTGTGTGTGTGTGTGTGTGTGTGTGTGAGTGTGAGTCCGGGTATCTTGAAAGATCACCACAAACAGGCATTTGATCATCAGTAGGGAATAATCAGCATCTTAGTTTTACAGCTTACCATATAGTCAGTGCCCTGGTTTGTGGATTTTTCTTTTTAAAGTGATGCCATCTGAAATAACAGGTTAATTTTCAGCTTAATCGCTTATAATTTTGAACTCATACCTGTGTGCCCAATCAAATCTTCAACCTGCTTCAGAAAGTGAGTGATGATTCCCGAGTGGAGATTACTGTAGGTCACCCCCTTTCTTTACGGCACCAATCACATCAAACTTCAAGTTTAATCACACGTAGCATGTGGCAGGATAACACAAGTCGTGATGACAAACAGGCCTTTCATAACTAAACTGGAGCGAATGTAGGGCACTTTTTTCAGCACAGAGCCTGCTGGGAGTAGTTGCTGTTTCTGGCTCTTGAAAGTGGTGTAATCGTTGTGGACCCATGATATTGCAAAAAAAAAAAAAACACTGATGACACAAGAGTGGCACTCCACTTGTTCAGGCTCTTTTGTACATTCCAGTTTCTTTTTCATTTTTTTCTTTCTTTTTCTCTCCCTTTTCTTTCCTTTTCTCTCACCTGAAGTAGCCAGTGTGAACCCCCATTACTGAGTTTTGGGAATTAAATCATATAGTAATAGAAAAGGAAGAAATTGACATAAACAAACAAAGAAAAAACGTGCAGGCTTAATAGCCCATGACTGTATGCCATTATTACATAAGCCTCGCACAGTATAGCCGCAGTTGTGAGCGCAAGTCCCAGCAGCTGGATGGTGAAGTGATGCGTTTGTCCGTCCACAACAGTCAGCTACCGTTGAGACCGTGTGACATCAGCACCATGAGCTTCTCGCTCTTAGGAACTTATTCAGTGCACTCTTGCACTCGTGTTGTCTGTGTCTCTCTGTCTTTGCGTGTATGTGTATCTCTCTCTTTGTCTCCGTGTGTGTATGTGTATGTCTCTTGCTCTATCTCTCTTTGTGTGTGTGTTTATTTGTGTGTACATAGTTTGCTGAGAGTATGGCTTGTAAATGGCTTGGCCAGATGTGTTTTCTGTGTGAAGTAAGGGAGGAAGATTCTTGGAGAAGAAAGTGTGTGTGTGTGTGTGTGTGCGCATGCAGTGTGACCTCTTCAGCACCTTGGAGAGAGCAGAGCGACTGACTGCTGTGTGGTCCAGAGGAGTTGTCTGCAGACGTCACAGCAGTAGCCTTGTTAGCTGGACTCGAGACGGGAGTAGTTGCTGAAGTGACACATAAACACACACACACACACAGATAGAGGAAGGGAGGGAGAGAGACAGAAAGCGGAGGAAGAGAAAAAGGCAGGAGGAAGTGATTAACATTGAACCTCCAAGCTGTCAACATAAGTGACTGGTGTAATCTGTGCATGTAATGTCTGTGTTGTAATTCTGTTGTCTGTCCACTGTGTTTCTCATCAGGTATCCCCATTTTGACCTCTCTTGGACATAAGCTGGAGCACATCCAGTAAATGTCATATCCCCATTTTATGCTATTGGTAATCAAATTTGTTATATTATACTTTTTATGTACTTGAAGTACTTTACACTCTTCATTATTGATCTAGATTGCCTTGTCATGGTGTTTCATTTGTGTGTAATAGGTCAGAATAACTCTGGGGATCCTTCAGATGTATTTTATAGTTAAGGAAACAGAACATTTTGTCCAGATTTTCTTAGTGTGACAGAATTTAATTATAGATAGACACTGACCTTTGAGTCTCTCAATATGCTTTCATTGCATTGTGTAGAAATGCACATTTAAACAGCTTTTTATAAGTTCATGTCAGATGATTATATTAAATAATGTTTCTAAGGCAGCAAACTTCAGACTCCAACATGTTGCAGTCACAATCTAAACCTACCATAACAAATATAATTACGCCTCTTCATATTCACAGTCCCTTTGCACTCTTTCTGGCATTTATCCTTGATGACAGATAACCTGCAGTGTACTTTCCCAAGATTAGGTGCCTATTTCTACAAGCCACACTGCAGCGATATCTGTTTCAGTTTTATCAACAGTCGGTGTCACCTTTCATCCCACCACTGCAGTTGTACCCACTATATCCAGGCCTCCAGTGCTGATAAGCTTAGTAGGTGTTTTCTGTTTTGAAAGCCTCAGGTACTGTAAAAAACAAACAAACAAACAAAAAAACAGTAATGGTTGTTGCCCATGAGTTTTGTGAAGAGAACTTTTTTATGTGGATCTGTGATGCAGATTGCAAAGCGCTGTCTCGGGCATCTGTTATTCCATAATCCCCCAGCTGGTCTTAAAGGAGGGGAGGGGCATATGATGCCGGTATTGTGCATTCTCCTGGTCGTCACTGCTTGCTCTCTCACTGGATTTCATAACAAACATCTCCGTCACCCACTGAGAAGGGAGTTTGCGAGCTTAGAATTGGGCATGAGGGAACGGGATTGCGAAGGAAGGGACGTGCCTGATCCTAAGCATTTAGTGGGTTTCACACTGTTGTTATTGTTGCAGTGTTTCCACATTGTAATGATTTAGTCCTCGGGAACAGTCAGTGGTGGCAACAAAACAAACCCATAATTCCTTCTGTATTATCCGTCGGAGCCATTTATTCAGTGGCATGCGAGAGATTAGTAGAGGGACTGTTCAGCATTAGGCTCCGGGGCTGGAGAGCCTGATCGACCATATTGTTAATTCATGCAGAGAGTGGGGCAGCCATGGCCTCTGGTCCTCCGGAGAAGGCCTGGGATAAAACATCTTCAAATGGGAAGACGCAGTGCTGGGTCAGATGAATAAACAGGCTTTAAAAATATTCTCTTGGCGCAGCGCAGCGATTGACATCCATTTTTAATGAGCTCACTCGTACTGAGATGAGGTCAGTGTGAGGGGGAAGGGGGAAATAAAATTGTCAGTTAGCTGGTTGATGAAGCAGTATTGATGAGCCAGAATAACATGTGGCCATGGTGTTGTGGCCAGCATGGCCCTTGATTGCCATGTTTCAAACTGTTTACTTTTTTTTTCATAGCAATTGAATTTCACAGTCAGGGGTAGGAGACAACAGTCCCACAAGTAGAGCAGAGGGGAGTGAATCAAATAACTCCTCATTTCATGTTGATGATGCATCTGTCCAATTTGGGAGGCCCGCTGTGTGCTACATAACAAGCCTTGGGTGCTGAGTGATCTCCCCCCTGTGCTTCAGCCTGTGTGAGCGAGTGTGAGTGCATTCCTCTTCATGGGAGGATGGTGAAGTACTTGCACATGCACTTCATGCATGTATTTGATCATCCACGCATGCGACAGCCCCCACAGATGTCTCCTGTGTGTGTGTGTGTGTGTGTGTGTGTGTGTGTGTGTGTGTGCGTGTGTAAGTGTGTGCTATTTCATTCTTTCCTTGTGTGTGCTTCTCAACTCTTCCCCCTGCTTCTCACCCCTCTGTCAGTGTGCTTTTCTCTCTCCAAACTATTCTTTTCATGCTTTCCATCTTTTCACCCTTCATTAGCTTTGCAATCTTTCGTACTTTAGGTGTGGATCAAAAATATCCTGTAGAGTCACTCAATAGTGACTTGAAACCTTTAGTGTCTTGATTTTGATATATTATACAGTATGTGTGTTCTGTCTCTCTCTCTGTCTCTCTCTCCCCCCCCCTCTCTCTCTCTGTGTGTATGTGTGTGTGTGTGTTTGAACGTGTATAACACATTCTGTATATAATGGACAAAGCTAAAGAGGTGGTAGGGGGCAGAGGTGGAATGAATGCGTCTCATGTCTTTTGTTGCTCTGAGGAGGCTCTGAGTGTGTAGCCATATTTCTTCCCTTCTCTTCAAAGCGTTATGCAACAACCTCCCTCTCTCTCTCCCCTCTCAAGCCTGTGCATGATCCCCGGTGCAGTTGTGTAACATCTCTCCAAGCTTTGACATGCATTTATTTCTAACTCCTGCTCTCCTCTTCTTGTCAGTGGCTTTCACTGCATTAGTCTTGTTCGCCTCAAAACATCCTGTGATGTCCACGTCCGCCCCAGTAGTAGTTTTAGATTGAAAGCAACACAATGAAAGCATTGATGTTTAATCGATTCATTTCAATGAAACACTGTGTCACATCTCAGTTTTGACGCATGCTTCGATCTGTGTGTAAGGTGGACTGACCCTATAGAGCAGCAGCCAGTTCAAGTGGCAGCATCCGCTATTGTTGAGATGGTGGTGAGAGAGAGTTGAGTGCCCTTCAGACATAGCGTGTCAGTGATTCTTGTAATACCAAAGCTTGCCTGAATGGTTGCAATGTATGCAAAGACAGTTATCTCTTTAAGGCCCTTTGAGGCATAATACCATAAGTTTGTGAGTGACTTCATTGTAGCATTTTTGTTTGTTTGAGTGGGATGTGTTGGGCTATTTGATGCCAGCGTCATTAGCCAAATATATTACAGAAAATACAGTCAGCCTTAGTTAAATGAACATTAATTGATGCCAGCTGTTATCTGAAATCTGTTTCCAGTTATCTATTCAACTTGCCAGCTTTACACAGAAAATATGCATACAGAAAAATATTACAATATTATGTTTGCCAAAGAAATGATTTTTTCAGCCTTGTTAAAGTCACACCGGTAATTAAAATTGTAAAACTAGCCCTTTTGGTAAGGTGACAGTCAGACAGTCATAGCTGGAAAATAATTTTTTCAGCAGCAGAGCAGGATCTAGAAGGATTCTAGAACTGAGCTTAGCCTAAACAGGTAGACTTGTCTGTTTTTGGATATTTGCTGTGAGCCCCCCTCCCCCACACAGGCACATACTTGTAAGGTTATGTGTAACGAAGAAAATCTTTGGCATAGTTTTTACAGCCCTTTAGTCTAGTTTCTCCACAGCCTAATTACTTGCATTTGAAGACCACAGCAAACAAACAAACACACATACATGTGCATGCACACACACACACAAACACAGATTGACAGACAGACACACACACACACACACAGACACACACACACACACACACACACACACACATTCCTCCCCGACTCGTACATCTGGTACAATAAAAAACTGAGCAACGGTGAACAATGTTTTCTCTCACACATGCAGGAACATGCACTACACACACACACACATACACACACACATTCCTACCCGACTCATACATCTGGTACAATAAAAAACTGAGCAATGGTGAACAATGTTTTCTCTCACACATGCAGGAACTTGCACCTATAGATGAAATCTATATCTGTCACTCTGGCAGTTGACTGTAGGGTGTAATTTCTTCCAAAGAAGTGTTAAAATAGTTTACACCCCTATAAAGAAGCAATCTAAGGTACTGGGAAATATTTTCCATGCACCAACCTTGTTTTGTATTTAATCTCACCCACCTGGTAGAGAATTACCAACTGAGTTTTATTCTTCTGTGTTTGTGAGCAGTGTGATAGTTGGCTGGGGGAGGGAATGTTTGTTGCTGTTGACAAACGTTGACTTTAAACTGACATTATTAGTTTAGAAGTAGGCTAGTTTGCAAATCAAAAACAAACGAAAAAACAAAACAAAACAAAACATGATCTCGCTTTCTATGTACAAAGGCCTTGAGGGTTAATTATAGTTTTTTTGCAGTGATGCGGAGCCTGTAGTTAAAATATTACAATCTTTAAATGGTGTGCTCTATTTAGCAAACCAAATTAATTTCCTCATCACCGTGATCTCAAACAGACGCAGTTGGCACAATTTTTAACACACTGTGGTTTGCGTTTAAGGTATTAACTAATGTTATTGCCAGCATGGACCTTTCACTGGCAGTCCCTGTCCTCGTGTGTTTTGTATTGAAACCACAGTAAAGTACTCAAGGGCTTTCTGAGGAGTTCACATAGGACACTTGCTGTAGTCCCACTGTGCATTAGCAAGCCAGTTTCTATCAACACCTTAAATTAGGCGATCTCAACTTTCTGGTTTCCACTGCCTCTGGACAGGCCTGTATTAGCTTTTGGTGTGATAAACAAAAGTAAATTTTTTGTTGTTTATGGGCGAAAAATTGGTGTCACCTGCTGCTTTGTTGTTTTTTTCCCATGGCTAGACACTTCTTCAGAAAAAAGAGGGATGTTTTGATTCACCAATCTGGATGTATCTGTGGTGTGTGCCTCCCTAGAGTCCTGAACCTGCTGTTTATGTGTTTATTTAATAATGCATCATAAAGCACAAGCTAAGTATCTCTTAATCGCTTTGTCGTGCACAGATAATTTGAGGAAGCACTGTCAAAATGTGTTGTATGGGGAAATGCTGATGTGTCTGTGTGTGCTTTTTTATTTTTTTGTTTTGCATTACCTGCACAACAGGAGGAGTTTCATCAGTACGGTTCCTACATTTATATGTGCGGGCGTGGTGCTGTAGTCGGATTTAATTTGCTCCAGGTCCATGGGAGAGTTTGTTTACACCGGCGCTCTACACTCCCTCTTCCTTTTTCTTTTTTTGGAGGGAGACTAGCTATCGATTTGGATAATGTAGATTGTAATTTCCTTTCATCAGGCTGTTAGATTGGATTGGCCTTTTACAAGAAGATGTGGAGAGCAGGGTGGAGTTTGGTTGAGTGCAGCGCTCCCAGTGATGTTTTGGGAGCTGTGACACTGTCTATGGCTGAATTGTGAATGTTTCATCGCCGGGGCTGGAGGAAGCCTGCAAGTCATTTCTGTAATTGGTGTGACCAAGTTTGTCTGTCCAAATAGTGTGCACGCACCGAGCCATCTGACCACTGCAGCTACCACTGCTGATGGCTCAGTATACGCAGCTCAGCTGACCATACATCTCAAATTTGGGCCAAAAACACTCATCGACAGCCCTGACACAATCAGACAACCGACCATTAGCCTGGTCTGCATGCACTATTTATATGTTTTTATAGAGGTAGTTACACTATGCCTCGGCCATGAAATTTGAGCAGTATTCAGTTTGGCTAGTTTTTCACACATTTGACTTGGCAAGGTCAAAGCCACAAGCTTAGCTCAGCTCATTTTATTTAATTACATACCAATTTATTTATTTTCTTCCTTTCTCCCTTCTGTCCTCCCTTGTTTGTGTGTAGCATTATTAGTATCAGAGAGATAACGCTTGAATGCCTGATTTATAACTATTTCTCCCCACATTATTTCCACATCCTTCCCCTATTCCCTTGACTTTCCCATAAATTAATACTGTATGCATACATAAGATTAGCACAGCTCTTCATCTCGCGTCTGTTTGTAACTGAGTTTGTAGTCTGTTCATATAGTATGATAGCCATGTTTGCAGATGTAATAATGTCTAAAACATTGTATACATCTGTGTCTCAGTGAACATTAGGGTCTGTGGATCTGTGGTTTTTAGTGAGACCAGACCCCCAGGGTTCTGTGGCTCTCTGTTTGTTTTAATGTCTTCCTCATCCTGTCAGGCTTTCTTTATTTTTCTTTCATCTTACTTCAGAGAGAAATACTTGCATCACTCGGAGTAATGTTCACTTCCATCAGATTTTCCTCTGACAGAAGCAAGAACAGCACACCGCCAAAGTGCAAGACCTGATATATTTCAAGTTTCATCATCATGTTTCAGTTTAAAGGTCAGCACCCACTGGACATGTTTGCGGCACAATGCGACAAGAAAAAAAAAGAGAACTTCATTGTTTTTAATGGAGCAAAGCCCACTAGAAATGTCTGACACGTATCTGCTGCAGAGGTTTAGAAAACTGTTCTAAAACCTGCATGTCAAGTCACAGTGTTTAATGAGTTTCCCAGCTTTTGATCAATAAAGTACATCTATCTATCTATCTATCTATCTATCTATCTATCTATCTATGTAAGCCCATAGAAATGACTTGGTTTTCTGTCAGATTCATGTATATTTGCTATTTCCGACCATTTTTCTTCCCTTAGTAACCATTGCCATTGGTAAACATAAGTAACTATTGCAATATTGATGATCTAGCTTGTATTTCACTGATAAAAATGGCAATTTAATTGCAAAGTAATTGTTGATCTAAATAGCATTAAACAATCTGTTTCTGTCATTGTTATACCTGAAAGTAGCGCTAAATTGTGCCACTTTGCTACGTTTTGAAGGTAGCACTGTAAGTGGAAATACCAGAATGTTAAAAGCATTCCATAACCTGCATCTGCGTCCGGCCTTATTATGCCAGGGCCCTGTGGCCCATGAAGTCCTCAGTTGCAGACTGAGGTTCAGGAGTCGAACAGTCTCTTCACCAGACACATCTATGCCAGCCTTTTTTTGTGGAATCATGGTGGTCAGGTGGGCTAACAAGCAAAGCAAGCCATAAGAGGGATGACCCTACAACTTTTGGGAGAAGAGCAACAAAAGTCAAATAGTTTTGGGTTTTCTGGAGCTGTTTGTTGTTATTTGTTCAGGATCCTAGGTTATGACTCCTTTAGACATACCAAGAGTCAGCATAAGGCTATAGTTAACATCATGCTGCATGTGAGTGTGCGTCTCATTACAGTGTTGAGGACATTTGGAGATTTGCTACTTATGCTATCTGTTTTTGTGGCTCCTCTTTAAACCTTCTAATCACCCGATTGCCTGAACGGGACTCAGATATCCCCTTGTGATAACAAGCCTTGATTTGTCATGATGGCAATATGTCCTGCTCTTCTCCCCATGATGAAGGTAGTTAACGGCTCACATTTAAGCTCCCTCATTTTGCACAAGTATTTGCATAATTTCCTCTATCCAGAGTCATTAAAATGTCATTTTCACAGCTGTTTTTTATGATGAAGCCAAGTTAAGTGGGCCTAAGTTTCTAATGTGTCTCTCCTCTATCTTCCTTCCTCTAGCCTGTGTTGACAGTATGGGGCAGCCCCTGGTAAAGCGAGAACAGCACACAGAGAACAAGGTAAGGCCTGTGTTTGTGCGTGGGTGTTGCACCTCAGTTGCACAGACAGTAGTCTGTGGTTAGGGACCTCCTTAGAACACCTTCACACTTGTCCAGAGTGACTTTTGATTCTGTTGTGTTTGTTTGTTTGTGTGTGTGTGTGTCTGTGGGTTGGTTTCAATACCTTCAGTAAAATGTCAGTACATTTTCATACATTCCAGTACATTCCATACTCTCATGTTAAGACTAGTTTACACTGGGAACACACATTTGGTTTAACATGTAGGCTTTGTGGGTGTGTTGGATAAACTATCATCTCTATGAAGAGTTGGTAGACAAGCACTGTGTCTGCTGTATGAGTTCCTAAATGTAATTCATTCACACATTTATATTTATTAATTGTGTTGACTCTTATTCAAATTGACTGATAACTAGGGATAACATCCAAACCATAATGGAATAGCAGAACCGGTATAACCGTAAATTGTCATTTTGCCTACAGTAGGCTTTAAAGATTATGCATCCATTTACATTCAAACACCCCTACCAAAGAAATACTAATAAGTACATTACATTCCTCTCTGACTGATTCCATTGCTCCGTCTCTTTTCTCATTTGACAATTCTGTTTTTGTCTTAACCTCGTTCTTTTTTCCTTAATGTTCCCTGACATCCCACCCAACACGTGTGCATACCCACTCACCCACACACGCACACACACCCCATCCCCACTTGTGGGCCCTTGGGTGCCCCTGAGTCAGGCACTGCAGCATTATAAGTAGGAGTGATGCAGGGTCAGGGCTGCTGGCTGGAAACACCCTGTCCAGATCATCGATAGCATTAGGCCCTGAGAGAGTGTTGCCAAGCACCGCTTCATTACAGTCATTCAGGCCACGTTTGTATGAACAGGTAAGAGAGAGAAAGAGAGAGAAGGAAAGAGAGGAAAGGTAATGATAATATCAGGGCTGTCCCTTACAAAAACCTTTGTTCTGTAATATTTTGTGTCCAAAATATTGTCTTTTTTGCAGTAAAGTGCAGTAATGTACAGCACTCTGTTGGGAGTGAAGTTATTTCCTTACCAAAATTCATATGGACTGCAGCAATAATGTTGTAAAACTAATAAAAGCACACAATGAAAATGAACTACCTCCAGACGAGGGAGTCTGAGATTATGTGTTGAGGCCTAACCGGTAAACAGATGTTTTAAACTAATAAAACAGCTGTTTTATTTCTGATATATTTTGTAAAGATAGCAAGCCACGCTTGCAGGGAGACTGTACTCAAGGCTATAGAATGAACAGCGTGTTTGCAAAATCCTTCTCAACATCTGTCCATGTGGTCACTGTGACAGTGAAATTAAATTAACTATCCAAAGAGAGAGTGAGAGAGAGAGCAAGAAAGCATTCACATTGAGCCTTGCAATAGTAATTGCAATTGAGTAATTGTCAAGTAATTGTAAAGTGAGTAATGTCTCACTTTAACTTCTGTGTGGTCCCTTCGGTATCTTACAATGATATATTTTAAATGTGCTAAACAAGCTCAGTTTTGATGCCTTTTGGTTTAGGATTTCGATCTGAGTTGTTCTCATCAGCGTAATCCACTCTCTCTTATGCTTGTTGCCATGGAGATATGTATATGCTTAATGACAGTTATTCAAGTGCTGTCGTTGTTAAACCTCTCTTACCTTTCAACCCATTTCTCATGTATTAGACAGTCTCCATTTGTGAAGTGGTCTGTTTTTTATTGTGAGCCATTTAAAATAGCAGAATGGAGTGGCCCTGGTAGGCCCATGTCTTGTTAGATTATTGCATAAATTTGCCAAATTTCTGGTTTCATAAGGTTGGTTGGATAATTTCCTCCATAACAATCCTGTGTATGGAACAGTTGCTTTAAACTGTGTATATGGAAAAAAGCTTTACTTAAACATTCCTCTCCTCTCCTCAATAGTTTGGCTTGTCAACGTTGGTTTTCTCTTTGATCTTGCATAAATGATACGCTTGCCTATGTGATGCCCAGGCATCTGTTTGGCAAAGCTGTCACACAACCCTTTAAACACAGTACAACAGTTTGTAACGGCAAAGCTATAAGCCGATGGTTGTATCCATGTTTACCTTATCTGAAAAGCCCTCTGTTTTAAAAAGAGCATCGTATCAGGTCTATTTCTGCAGGTGCTGAGAAATCCTGCAGAATCCTGGACTGAGAGAGGCAGGTCCAGACAGCATCGGGCCGCTGTGATGCTAAGCCTTTGTTTTAGGAGGCAGGCTTAACTCTGAGGTGTTGTACGAGCAAAGTCAGCAGTTATGCCAGTTTTTTTTGCCATCTGTGCCATAGTAAGCCACTGCTGCAACTTATGTTGCTGCCAGTGTGTGTATGTGTGTGTGTGTGTGTGTTTGTTTGTGTGTGTTTGTGTGTTTGTTTGTGTGTGTTTGTGTGTGTGTGTGTGTGTGTGTGTGTGTGTGTGTGTGTGTGTGTGTGTGTGTGTGTGTGTGTGTGTGTGTTTGTGTGCGTGTGTGTGTGTGTTTGTGTGTGTATGTGTGTGTGTGTGGGGGGGGATAAACGAGTTCAGTGACAGCTGGGAGGATGACTGCCGCATTTTTTTGGGGACACCTAGCCCACACACTTGTATAACACTCCACTAAACCGAGTAACTGTTCTTCTGATCTGCAGTGAGGATTCAGGTGTGCTACAAGTACATAGACCTCTCTATCACTGGTGTTTACTGTTAGATACTGCGGTGTGTATACAGCTTGCATGCAGTTTGTTTCTTCTTCTGCTTTATTCTAGAGATTGACACCCCAAAGAAGCCTCAGACTGTTTTTGCATTACCAAGTCAGGTCAGGAGTACACAGAGCATCTTGACTTTTGGGTCGCTGATTGCAAGATGGGACTCTTAATTGAACGAGAATGGAGTGATTAAGTCTAGAGTTAGTTTTCTCTTTTTTTCTCCCCCCTCTCTTCTTCTTCTGTAGATCCCTCATCCCACTTCTTTTAGCGCCTCAGAAATGACACCTCACCCATTGTTCCCCACCCGCATGGAAGGCTAATGTACTTTAATGACATCAGATAATTAGCCTGTTGCTTTGCCTTGCCCCTGTCGGTTTGCAGCTGGCTTCCCTCTTGCTGAGCTGGAGAACAGTAGCAAGCCATTGAAATTCAGCGCCAGCATGTTTTGTTTGGAGGCCCAGACTCTGAGCTGTTGCTCCCTGTCCGCTGTCCATTTATGGGGGTGAAAAGGGGGAACGTCAGAGAGTCAGGGAGAGAAAAAGAGGGTAAGACAGAGACACGCTCTTGTTGTTGTCGACTTCTTCAGGTGTGAGATCTTGTCATTGCTGTTGAAACAAGTTAAATAATATCCATTATTTTACCAAGACAAATGTTTAGCAGAGAGATCAGATGAGGCTTTATTAGCTGTTTTTCCACGTGTAATGACAGTTCGTTTGTTTGAGATGCACTCTGTCAACACATCAGTAGCTTCTCACAGAGAACTGTGAGATCTCACAGGAAGCTGCAAACTAGGTCTTATATGTTGTTCTCGTTTGGCACAGGAGAGACTTACATCACTGTAGTATTGACCAAGGAATGTTTCCAGTGGTCTGCAAATAGTCTGTAAGTGAGTGAGAGAGTGTGTGTGAGAGAGAGAGAGAGAGAGAGAGAATTCAGGGAGTCACAACATTTCTGTTGCATCTTCTGCACAGATAGACAGATTGACAGACAGGCATGGCAGACAGACAGACAGATATATAGATAAATACTTTATGATGCAAGGACTACTTACAGTATTCCTCAGGTCTCTCTGGCACTATCTGGAAGGCAGAAAAGGCCTTCATATCAGTTGCTTTGAGGTTTTCTTTTTGACGTAAGTGCACAGAGAGGCACAGAGCCTTCTGACTGTGACAAACATGAGCTCACTGGCTAAGGGAAAAGGGAGAAACTAATTTGAGAAGGTGGTGGGGTGTACTGCGTCAAGAAGAACTGAGAGCGATATGAAAGCATGTGTGAGCGTTTCCTCCCCTCATGCTGAAAGGCGCTGAGTCACTCTTGTCATCATCTGGCCTTTGTGGTGTGGTGTGGTGGAACTCTGAATATCTCTATGTCCAGTCATCCTGCCGTGAGCTGGTCATTGAGTTCAGCCTTCACAACACAGTTACGATGTTTCTCCTTTGAGTTCCAATGTGAAGATATAAGATATAGACATGCAAAACATGCTGGAAGTTATAGGTTCAAATCCCGGTTGCTACTGTTGTGCCCTTGAGAAAGGCACCTAACCCTAAGTTGTGCTAGGGGACACTGGCCCTGATGTAGTGAATAGGTGACAAGTCGCTAAATCTGTAAATGTAAGTGCCTTTGCATAACACAATGAATAATAAATACCTCCTTAGGACCTTTTAGATACTTAACCTGGTGACCTAAGCCATGGACCAATGCCATTGTAAAAGAAATTATGCAAAAGTTACATTTTATTACAGCATTCATCATCAACAATAATAACAGATGCATTCATCTAAATTATTACAGTTATTTTGACAATCAAATTCACAACATTCATTGTCCTCTTTTAAGTTTTGATTGAGTACAATGCACAGTTGTTCACTCCCACTAAAAATGCAGTGTGACTGCTAACTTCATTTCCTCAGACTTTTTGTTGCTCTTGTTGAATGCACTGGGATCAACCGCCTGAGACAGGAGGGGTGTTTTTAGGGTGTTAGATGTAGCACATTGACAGTGAAAACTAGCTACCCCCAGACGAGGGAGCCTGAGACTATGTGTTGAGGCTTGACAGATGTTTTATTCACTGTAATCAGGCACCTCAACTCACATACTCTGTGAATGGTCATGGTTTGGTTTACTGCTGTTGGCCAGAGCTTTATCCATCAGTGCAGCTATAACTATGATAAGTGAAATGAAATCCACTCAGTGCAGTGGTGCCTAGGTGCAATTACTGTTGTTTATTGAATAAAACATGTTTATTAACAGTTGGAGCAGAGTGTGTGAGCCTTCAAGTGTGTGTGTGTGTGCGTCTGTGTGTGTGTGTGTTTGTGTTTTCCCCTGAGTGTACTTTTTGGCATTTTCATCTTTCAACAAATTTGCTTCCATTTGCTTTCTCTCAAATTACATCATCCTGTGATTGTTCTTTCTTTGTCTTTCTTTCTTTCTTTCTCTCTCTTTTCTTTTTTGCTGTTTATGTTGTTTGTACTCCAGCCTGCGAATGAATCTGATTTGTGGCTGGAACACATCCTGCTGTGTCTGAGGATGAGAGTCTGTGAGGATTTGTGCACAAGTGGCCAGGACTCCTCTCAGACACTCTCCTCAGGGAGCTGGGGGCCAGGGCTGCTTAAGAGACAGAGGAATAAAGCCTGGCCCTCCAACTGGAACACACACCTTGCTTGCTTCTCCTAAATGGCTCTGAATGCCTCGGCCACAATGCCTAGCTTGTGTTCAAACCACAGCTAAATTATTGGCTGTGTCCTGAAAGGTGTGCACCAATGTAGATGTGAGGTTAGCGTAGGTGTGCAATTTAGCGCTAAATGTATTAGCAAGAACAGAGATGCTCATGCCTTGTTCGCTGTATGTCATTAGCCTATTTTTTTTTACCTTTTTTATTCACTATCCTCATCTTTTAGCCTAGAAATCTAGACATACTCTAGCTGTAGCAAATAGTTTTGCTCAGTAGGCATGTCTAGCCATGCACCATAGGGCCTCAGTAGGGCTCCTACTAAGGCTTGGTAGGACCAATCATAATGCTCTATCTTTGTAGAGAGTTATTGGGCAGGCTTAGCACAATGACAACATGGCTGTACAGGAAAGATGAGCAGAAAAAGGCAAGTTATTCGTTTCAACGAATGCCATATTTACTGTTTTGCAGATGTTATTCTGATTGGTCTATTGCGCTATTGCGTGCAGAGGCAGTTTGAAAGACAATCACAGATTCCGCACCTAGGAATGAGTCTGGTCTATCGGTCATGTCCAGACTACACATTTTGATAATATACTCTGGCTTGTTAGGTTACTCATCCCTGCCTTCATCAGTTCCCTTATTCCTCCTGATTTGTGCCTCTTTGAGCATGAAAGTGAGATATTACAATTAACCCTGAACACACATGACAGTTTTCTCAGGTTTTTCAAGAAGTTATTTTTAAGATTAACTTTGAGATGATCGAGATCAGCAGGAGTGTTTGAATGTACTCTTGATTGCCTACACATCCAGTTCTCTTCAGTAAGCTAGCATAAGGGGTTATGCAGCGTGAGTCCACATTAGCATCTGTTAGCCTAGTGCTAAAACACCTGACAACCTTTACTTCAACCCCACCCCTACTTCCACCTCCCTCTTCTCACTAGGAGTCCCCCCCCCCCTTTAAAATGTCAGGACATGGAAGGCTTTCTTTCCCAAGCAAAGATCTCCCTCCCAGGGAAATCAGGAGAGGCTCCCTCCAGGGAGCTCTTCCAGAAAGGAGCTCCAGGCTCCCACACTCTCATGTAATCAGAGGCTTTTGTGGTGAGCTGATGCCATGCCTTCCATTGCTGGCTAGTGGGATGGGGACAGGATGTCAGTGGTTATCAGGAGACTCTGTTACTCCTTTTCCTTTCTATCACCCCTTTTTTCACTCTTATCCACATATGTTTAGCCTCATATTACATTGTTGCTTATCATGTTTGATATTCCTTTGCCAGAGATTTAGCTGTCTTTGCTCTTCTGATGGGAGCACACTTATTTTTAGTACATTTGCACCCTTATTTTAATTTGATCCTGTTGACAGTGGGACATTGATATGGGTGGACACACTGGTGGACACACTCTCATTCACACTCACACACACACACTTCAGATCCACTCTTTGTAGCAAACATAGACAGTCATGGTTGGGAAAGCAGTAGTGATCTGTGAGGCATTAAGGGAAGCTTTTAGTATGTCATGAGTCTCTATTACAGTGGCTGTATTTGCCTGCCTTGTGACACAGGCTAATGCAGGTGAGGCAGTAAACAAACAGCTAATTGCTGCATTCACTTATTCAGAGGTGTGCGCCTGCTCATAAAAATGTCCTCAGTGTTGCCATGGCACCTCTTCTTCCTGTTATTTATGCTTCTCTCTCTCTCTCTCTCTCTCTCTCTCTCTCTCTCTCTCTAGGCTCCTTTACAACCAGAAGACCAGAACATGACTGACACAGAAACCCAAGATGAGGTTTTTGGTAAGACAAGCTTTTTTTATCTTAAAAAAACTACCATAGTCCAGCCCCTAGTGATTGTCATTCTGGGATATTGTTAAAGTGTTGTAGGACAAGGACAAAGATTCTTTTCTTTCTAAGAAGGTACTGGCAGATCACCTTCCCTACACTAGCCCTACATTTGATGCACAACTTAGAAGTAGGTCCTCTTCATGATGTGTCCACATGTATAAGTCAGTTTGGCAAGAGCATTCAAGAGAGAGATCAGTGTCTACCTGCGGCATGCTTGCATTCACTAACTAGTGTGAACTTTAACTGACTAGTCCTGTAACCTGCCAAAGTGCTGGATCCATAAAGTTCAAGTTTTATTTCAGGTGGTGATGATTCCAAACAAAATTACTAATAACCAAAAAGATTTTTCACATGTTGCAAGACATATCAGAAGGGAAATAGGCCTTAACCACAGTCAATCCTGTCTTAATTGTGAGCCAGATGCCACAAGAGGTGCAACCATTTATCCAATAAACCACAGGTAATGATGACCCTAAAGACCAACCTGCAAGTCAGTACTTCTCTTCCATGTGACTTCACCTAACCCTTTTTTGTGTACATATCCCTAGACACAAAAAACACCCAAAAAAGAAAAATATCAGGATATATTCCAGGTAACATGACATAAACATACACACCTCTTTAAATTGCCAAAGTGTCCCAAGTTAGTGTGTGCTTGCTTGTCACATAGGGCTGATATAAGAGATAAAGAGACAAGTAAATGAGTAGGAACAGCAGGCTGCATTATCACCCCTCAACAGAGGAGGGCACTGGTCAGTTTCTGTCCCGCTCCTCTGGCCACAGCGTGCAGGACTTAGCTGGCCATATCTCCATGCAGCAGACCCCTGGCTGGAGGTGATCACCCTCCACTGGCTAGGGTGGGGTTATGAGCTCTTTCACTCTTAAGCTGCACCACAGGTGCTCTCTGCCTGTTACCATGCACTTAATGGGCAGACAGCATTGTTCAGAGACAAGGCAGTGCTGTGATTGGAGCACTGTGACTGTGATTCCCTTAGGTAGATAGGGGTTTGTTAAAGTGATGGCATAGCTGTGGATGGCATAGCTGTAGAGAGGCATAGGTCCTTTTTTTCATGCCCATTGCAAGCGCAATGTGGAAAAATGGTGGCTTTTAGACAAGAGTAGTTCAGCACGCTTACTGTACAACCCTGAAAGCATAGCAAATGAAGGGTCTTTTATTCTCTTTCCTGAAAAAAAAAAAACTTCAAGGACCTTTGCAAGTTCACAGAATCCGAGGTACATGTCTCTGTAATTGTGAGCTGTAAGATCCTAAAAATCCATAAAAGACAAATGAGACAGTCTGCCAAAGATGACAGTGAAGGCTAATAGGAGGGTTTGCTTTTTCCAGTGGAAGCCAGGTCCTTACCAGTAACCCCTGGTCTATTAGTGTAAAATTTCTTCAACATCTTCAGGAGATTATATTACAATTGCTTAGAAATTGTATTTTACAGCAGCAGCTTACAAATACTGATATATATAAAAAAGCCCCATAACTGACTGAGTTCAGGGTCAAGTGTGATGGCATTCCAAATCCTCCGCTCTAGTTATTGTCAGGGATATAGGAACACTATTGTGATTGATGACATTTGATGACACTATTGTGATAGATACCTCCAGCTGAATCTGCTTACCGCTGTCCTTGTCTTCTCAGCGCTATATATCTTTGTTCCACGAGTCTGAATGGGAACGGGAGTGCCAATTAGTTTGCTTTGTCTCGCTTTACCAAAAAGTGTAATTTGATTGGAATTGCCCCCTTCCACCTTGGATTATTCTCAATTACAGCATGCACTCATCCAAGGGCCCGTAACTACTGGAGGGGTACAGAGTGAGATGACCTACTGTGTTCCACTCACTGCTGTGTTTTCACTGAAAAAAAGAGACTTTTGGAAGCATTAGAGGACTGTTTTTTTTGCCTCAGTAGCATCAGATGTAATGTGTGATTCAGGGCTGATCCTCCACCCAGAGCCTGACATTCAGGTCCCAACTCCCCCTGCTGGGGTTTTAAGGTCATTGGGGGCAAAGTCCTTGCTGGGATCAGTCCAAAGCAATATGGAGCAAATCATTTGCTTCAGATAACACTGATCAGGTCAGTACTACTCAGTCTTGAGCTAATCTATGGAGTTAAACCGAATAGCCCTGCATAAGTAGAGCTTTGCTGTCTTAATGACCACTGACTGAACTTGGCTCGGGGTTGTGAGGTTCATGTAAGCAAAAGCAAAAGACAGATAAATGACGGTCTCAACACACCAAGCAGCCACAGTCTACTGTTTTGGAGAACATTTTGCTTTGAATGCATGACACATTATGTTGCATTGGCTTTACACTACACACACACACACACACACACACACACACACACCACAACACATCACATGTGAGTGTGTCTCTTGACAGTCCTGGGAATGGGAGAATGGGAGACAGACACACACACACACACACACACACAATAGGAAGAGGATACAGAAGAGTACCGAGAACAGAAAACAGAGAAAGAAAGAAAGAGAGAGAGAGATGATGACAAAGATGAAAGCCCTGCTCCTGCCTGTTCCTGCTTCACCTTGGTTGCCATGAACACCAAATCAATGGAAAAGCCATTTTCACCGGGACTCATACAGGTTATGGCTATTTGCAGGATGGACTGTGCCGGTTGGGAAGAAGAGTGGGGAAGAGATAGAGAGAGGAGGTGATGAGAGAAAGCGAGAGAGAGAGAGACACTGAGTGCATATGAGATGGAGTTGAGTAAGGGATGATATATTTTCTTTTGTGTTTGTCATTGAGTAATGACTCTTGAGATGAATTACCGGATGAGCTAGATTGCATCCCAATGCCATTAGAGCTTCAAATGCGGGTTTAGTTGCAATGCATGTTTGCCTCCATTTGTCAATGTTGAACATGACTGCACCGTATCTGTGATGTGTGTGTGTGTGTGTGTATGGTGGGCACACATGCACCTGTCACCCTGGTGATAAGTGAGCTGCTCTGCATTCATCAGAGCAGTTTCTCCATCCGGCTCTCCTCTCACCTAACTGGCCCCATTAGTGCAATAGTATTAGAGTGGACACCCCACTCTCAAGAACATTCACATTGATCTCAAATAATCTAGCAGCCGCCAACTGCCAATTGCAACCCAGCATGTATAACAGTTGGCATTGATTAGTACTGGGAACAGACAGTGAAGCTGAATAGGCAAACAGGTGTCATTGCACGAGTCAACCCCAGGGATTCTTCACAGAGCTAAGGACTTTTTTCTTTTTGCTGCCTCTCCATCTGTAGAGAAACAACAGGTTATTAGAAATCAATTATAAATGAGCCTGCTGTTGGGAATTCATTTGGGAAAACTGGTCTCCAATGGGAGATCCTTTTCTTGGGCGTTCTGTGGGATCACTGAAAGCATGTAAAATTTAATAATAATGGAATTTACAGGGGTCTTCCAAAGTCTCACCAATGTTTGCTTTGGTTCGAGAAGAGCCTTGTTTGAGTTGATACATCATGTATGTGTTGTATATTATATCATAGCCTAATCTTCTACATATTTCAATAAGAATTCTGAATCCATTTCAGCTGCATACACGTTACTAATCTGATTGGCCCTGAGAATGGCCCTGTTTGCTTATGTGTACAGGGTACGTGAAGAGATTTCCTGTCAGTTTTGTGTGTTTTGCAACATCAGACCCCATCTGGGTTCTCACACTTCAATAACCGGGTATTCAGTTCATTCATAAAAATATGAAAAACAATATTCTGCAAGTGTGTTACACATAAATCAAAAGCCAGCATGTTTCCAGTCAGGATTTCTTATTCAAATGATAGAAATGTTCATCTACTGCATGAGTGGAAACCTGAGTGCTACCAAAAACAAAGTCAACTGGATTGGAGCCCCCAATAATCAAACGCTTATGCAGACTGGTAAATCCACGTGACACTAGGTCTACCAGTGAAATCCTCTGCTGTGATAATCACTCACAGAGATGGGCCCTTTTCAAGGTGCCTGACAGGTGATCACCTTGTTAAAATAGAGTAGGTGCCGTTCTGGACCCTGCCACAGTCAGACTGGGCACAATTACTCTCTGGCCACATTCATTTTTTAACACCCGGCTGCCAAAGCGTTTCTCTAACTACCAAGTACCTTGCCCCCTTGGCCTGCCAAAACACACTGCTCTGCTGACCTTTGAAGTCTAATCATCGTTATTTGTGGAACTTGGGGTGAGCGTCAGTCTATTAAATTGGCCTCCATCATTGATGCTTGGAAAACGTCTCCGGACCGACCGCAGCGAGTGGCGGAGGTCATTTTTTTAATGTGCTGGATGGTGAGTGGGTGTCTGGTAATGGGCACTACAGTAAAAAGAAAGAGTACAGTCTGTTCCAGAGATTGTGTGATTGAGGCCTCCACTTTGGTCTTTGGTTTGGTTAATGGACCACCTGATGGAATAACATTATCAGTGCCTAGATTCTTTAGCACTGGCTCTCAGAGTGATGGGTGGAGGGTTACAGGATAGCAAGGGTGAAGGGGAGAAAGAGAGAGGGAAACTGTGAAAGCATTCTGAAGAGGGAAATAATCTGGCAATCATGTGGGACATTAGCCTAGTGAAGTAGGTGGGAGTTTTATGAGTAAAATTATGGTTATATTGGTTAGAAATGTGTTTGTGTGTGTAATGTACTTGACCATTCACATTTTCTCTTGTTAACACACATTCATATTCACACACACATATCACATACACATGCCAGCCTTGATGTGGCTGTGCTCATGTGTGTGAGTGTTTAGTGCTTGATATGTTTGAGTTGTCATCAACACTCCACTCTGCCTCTGGCTTGCCTTGGCTGTTGGAGCGTTAAGGGCCCCTCGCCATCCTGTCGCCCAGTCCAGACCAGTGTATTTGCCAAGTCGAACTGCTCTAGCGCTGGACAAACACACTTCCCTTCGATCAGCATACTCTTAAAAGCCCATTAGAAGTCCATTATCCCTGATGCCTTGACCTGTGAGTCCACACTTTTTAGGATCTCCATTCGGTATTATGATGCCCCGAACACATTTCTTTAACCCTCTGAAGAAACGCAGGGCACAAAGTGTCCACAGACTCATCCATCAGCACTTTGAACACCTCTAGGGTCGCTTTCTTGACAGACCTCCTCTTTTCCCTCAACCCTGTGTTCACAGAGTAACCCAGACATGCCTCTTACAGAGTCCCTTGTCATTAGCCACAGGAAACACTTTGAGGTGCCCAGTGGAAACGCACATGTTCCAATGCATGTGCCAGCTGCTGTGATTCTCCCTCTCTGACGTCAGGAGGAGTGGTTGCCCATTCACTTGGGGGGGTGCAGGACAAGGCAGGATGGAGACACACACACTCACACACACAAACACCCACTCTCTCTCACTCAAAAAAGGAGCAAGGGTTGCCCATTCATTTAGAGCAGCACATAACAAGTCAGCCTCCCAAACAAACAAAAACAAGCAAACAAACAAGCCAAAAAAGCAGGTTTTGTAAGCCTACTAGGATGAGTTACTTCTGGCCACTCTGGGTTGAGAGTAGTGTGTCCTCTTATGTAGTTGGACTGAGGTGTGTGTGCACAGGGCCGTGGGCACTTTGTTAGTGGACCTGGCTAATGAGCAACATCAGACAAGCAGTCTGTGGAGACGTGGGGGTTATGCAACCAAGGGCAGGGTGTTGGTATTCCCATCATGGCATGCCAGGAAGATCATGGTCAAGGTCGCATGGCCAGTTATCAAACCAGGCCCTCAGGGCTGGGTGGTCTATTTGAACATGATCCTGTTTACAGTGGTACAACCAGTGAAGACACAAGTTTTGTATGCAGAAACAGAAGTTAACTTGTATGATAGTTACCTTATTTTAGCAAATTTTAGCAAACAATTCCCTCAAGGGAATTGTCATTTAGGGCTCTTACGTGAGCTGTGCAGATGTTTTTAATTTAGCTTGAGATGTGACCTCCTTCTTCTGGGTTTTAGCAATGGTTTGTGTTTTGTTGTGGGCACATTGATTCTGCAGAGGGGGATTCTGCAAGGCATCTTCTCTCATTATCGTTACTAGAATGATCTCTCTCCCTCTCTTAGTCCTTTGGCCATTCCTTTGCTCGCTGCCAGTATTTTTGAGTGCTTTTAGTATATAAAAGGTCTCCTGGAAAAATGAAAGCTGACTCATAGCAGGAAAGCCTTCATAATTAGGTATGGGCTATGTCTTTTAGTTACCACTAACAAGTAATGTGTTAAAGAGGAAGAAGAGCACACTTAAAGTGCAAGCTCAGTCTTTAAGCACTGTGTCTGTCTGAAGGCCTAATCACAGTGACATTTGGGATCATTTGAAAGCTACGTGCAAGTCCTGCTAATTAAGCTAGCGCTAGCCCAGCCCAACTCTCCTTTCACACCCTCTCGTTCTCACACCTGCCTGGACCGTGTTTTGCTTTCACACTGATATCCCACTAGTACATTGACTTATGATTTTGAATCACATCATATGTGACTACTAAAAAGACTGAGAGGCTAGCTTGTTCATTAAACACTGAAGGACACATCAAAAAAGCACATAGCATGTAGATATGTGTGTGATATTATCCTGTACTTCTGACTTTGTCTCATTATTTTCTTTAACTGAGGGCATAACTCTTAATCATTTTACTGATAATAACTTGACTAATTCTGGCAGGAATGCAAGGGGCAAAAGCAAAAGCAGCAGTGATCACAGAATAAGTTTAGCCAAAAGCATAATTAGTTTGTTGACAGGAGAAATGGAGGAGACAGATCAAAAATGATAAAATATTAGCTAAGAACTTCAATTTAAGAATCCAGGTTCCACTAATGAAAGATGAAAAAAGATGATTAAAAAGCCACCAAAGATAAGCTAGCAAATATATTAGGCTTTAGATTAGATGATGAGTCTGCCTGTTGCCAAATTAAATTCTTCCTTTCGTTGTCTCGGTGTGATTCTTCTAGCGGGGTATGCTGACAATAGTAGTTATAGGATATGGGTATGTTTTGACTGGGAGGATTAGGCCTTTTCTTCACTTTCATGCCCACAGTAAGGGGCTAAGAAGAGAGGAGAGCTGGGGGAGGCTTCTAATGGACTGGTAATGCACATCTGTGGCCTGGCTGTCCATGAGAAGGATTGTGTCTACACCAAACACACACACACACACACACACACACACACACACTCCTTTTACCTGCCCTTCATTGGCCCTGCCTTTTCCCAGAGTGGTATTGGAGCCGGAGCTCAAAGCATGTTGGGTCAAAGGTGATTTGAATGGTCTTGCTTTTAATCTCCGCTGCAAGATGTTGTGGTATGCATTTTACCTTTTTGGGCCATGTGTGTGTGTGTGTTTTCTTTGTGTTTATCTGATTTCTGTTCCTGGAACAACCTTTATGGCTAAAAGAGGGTACCCCGGAGATTTGAGAGAGAGAGAGAGACAGACAGCACAACTTATTTTTTTTTGTCCTGTCAGGTTTGAGACTGGCACCAGAGGATTTAGCTAAATACATTGTTATTCTCCACTCTGCAGCTGTAGGCCTAATTGCTGCTGCTGGTCTGGGCATTTTCTGGGCATTTTCCTCATGTTTCCCTGGACATGGAAATGAATCTAGACTGTCTCTATCTACACACACATACACACACACACACACTCCTTCCTCCTTGTGCTCCTGAAGGAGCCCCCGTGCTCGTCTTGGTTACCGTAGCTACCACACACTGGTACTGGCCCAGTAAGATGACAGCACATTGCCTCGGCAACCCATTGCCCTGGTCGCTCAAAAGCTTATATTGTTGGAGAGGCAGGAGTGATCAGTGCCCCCAGTGTTCTTGGCTTTGACACCATTGTTCTGATGCACCCTCCCTCCCTTCTCTCTCTCTCTCTCTGTATCTCTCCTTCTCATTTTCTCTCAAAAGGAATTTTATAGTGGTCTCAAGATTACTTGAATTAGCAATGTTGTATGTGACATTTAAATATACTGTACTATACTGTACTCCACACATCTTATTTAAAGTGAAAAAAATATCTAATGTTATAAAATTTATGTTACTCTGTTACTGATACATATGCTGGTTTTTACTTCAGTGATCAGAAAAGGTGTAGTAGTCCAAGCGGTTGAAGAAATTGAAAATGTGTTTTTCCTCATCCTTGTTGTGAGACCGATGATTCCCTATCTCCTTGTCATCCATCTTCTGGTCTCAGGCTACTAAGATTATTAGTGAACACGCTGGGGAGATTCTTGTCTGCCCAAACCTGGACTCGCAACCCCTTGTGGATAAACAGAACTGATTAGACTGTAATTGGACGGTCTCTGGTCGAGCTTAATTGGCAGCGACAGATGGTCCTTAGGGTGCGTCCTCATCTTGACAGGCCCCGCGGCTGGACCATTTTGACTCCTTTGAGATGGGCCCACATACACTGAGTTCTACTCTCCATCTGGAAAAAAGTTTTACTCTGAACTGAAGAATTAAAGTTAAGTAATTGAGATGTTTAGTGTTAGATGAAGGGTGTATATGTGTGTACATATGTATTTCTACAGGTGTATGAGAGAGAAAGAGAGGCAAGGACAGGGGAAGAGGAAAAGTAAGAGCGAGCATGTGTGTGTTAGTGGAGATTATTGAACCCCAAGGCCTACGTCACTTGCCTTGGCCATCTGGACAGACAATCAGAGAGTGTGTTGGCAGCTTGGGCCAAAGATGGAGTGCATCTGTGTGTTTGTTTGTGTATGTGTGTGTGTGTGTGTGTGTGTGTGTGTGTCTGTGTGAGTGTGTGTGTGTGTGTGTCAGTGCTAAGTGGGCACTTATGAGTTTGAACCAGACTCTATCCTGCATGCATATCTATTCATTGTTCTGAAGCTGAAGCATGCTAAAGAGAAAATTCTGTCCATGGTCACTGTGCAGTCTAATAATGCCACAGTGACCAATTAAGACGTAAGGTATTTATGCCAAGCAGGGGCTTGTTTGATGAAGTTGTCACACACACACACACTCACACACACACACTCACTAAGCTGCCATGCTGGTTTGTCTGTGAATAAGGAGCGCTGATGACGGTGAGTTAATTATGCCCGAGAGAAGACACAAGATGTGAGCCTAATCTCTCAATGGCAGCCTTTCTTTGGTGGCTTCCAGCTGGCAAGCCACTTCCGACATTCGTCATGTCCGTGTGTGTGTTTGTGGGTGTGTACGTATGCGTGTGTGTGTGTGTGGGATGGTGCATGTCCTACAATGCAGGGTGGGACTGGGTTGCCTGTGTCTACATTCAAGCCTGTCTTAGGAAATGGCTGGCTCTCTAGCAGTGACGATATTGTAGTAGTAGTAGTTTTTTTCCCTTCACAAGCCTATTCAGTTGTCGTATGCAAACAAAGACCCCATCACTGAGGAACAGTGTGAGGGTTATATGACAAATGTTCATCTGTTTAAGTCAACTGAAAGCTGGTCTGGGTATTTATTTTGGGGGTTGCGCATTCACAAATATCTTGCTAAAAATAGTTAGCACAAGCACCCTCATCTCATTTAGAGAGGCTGTTCGCTCTGAAGAATCGAAAATAAAAGCAGGAATGAAATTAAAATTAATTTGTGAGATGTGAAAAGGTTCTAGAAACGAGGGAAATACAGCTCTGTATAATTGAGAGGAACAAAAGCTATTGTTACCCGTTGGATTTAGCTTACAGTTACCATTGTTTCCCCGCCATAGCTGTTGAGAGGGATGTGGCCGTTTGCCGCCTGCGCTGTGCTGCGCTTCGCTGGGAGCTGCCATTTCTCACACTCTCTGTGACAAGCTGATGGTAGCTTGAGTGAGAAGCAGTACACACACATGCACACACACACACACACACACACACATACACACATACTCACTCACACACAGGAATGCTGTCATATAGCACAAACTGCTGTCCCATAGGCTCTGCGTTCATTATCTTGCTCGTTTCCTTTTGCCTCTGTCTGGTCCACCCTATTTACCTGAAAGAAGAGGAAGAGGGAAAACACACAGAGAGAGATTTGTTGTTCATGACATGGAGGTGAAGAGAGGAAAGGTGATGAGAGGTTTGAAAAAAGAGAGATTGACACTGCAGATGCAGAGAGACTCAGACAATGAGAGAGAAAGAGAGGAGCTGCCATTTAAAAAATTTTCATTGTATGCTCACAGTCTCCCAGCCAGCGTGTAAACACATGAATGCGAAACAGCTATTAGTGGTGTGAAGCCAGAGATTTCATCATGGCTTGGCAAACAGAGGCCTGGCACAGCGCTGAGCTCACATTACTCTCTCCTTTCAAAGAGCCTCATGCTGGGACAGCAATGGCAGAGTGCAAGATTTGAACGAAATCAACATGAAAACAGACACAAGCTGCAGTGGGTGTCAAGAATGCCAATGAAGGTGTTCAAGGCAACCACTGGGAACTTTCAAAAGCTCACCCAGAGGACAGTTAGCCTCTTTTGCAATTCTTTTCAAATGTGATATAAAATTTAGTAAAATGGTCATCAAGGGATAAACATCAAAGGGTTGTTTTTTGTTTTCGGACATCTAAGGCCATTTTAACGTAAAACCACATCCATCATTTAGTGCAGCCAAAATATGCAAGAAAAACAGCGAGAGAGGAGTGGGGAAAGTTTTTTTTTTTTTTTAATCTTTTTGGACCAAGTCAGGCCAAATTTATCTCTCCAGCAGCCCTGTGGTTCTCTTCTCTCTTGTCTTGTGTCCTCTTCTTCACTTTCCTCTCCTCTCTGTCCTGGTGTGAGAGAAGGAAGTGACCCCTGGGGACAATATGGCAGCCGATGTGGAACAGAGAGCTGTTTCTCTCTAGGCACTCAGTGGGTGCCAGAGGATGAGTGGACGCTGTGAATGCGAGCCCAGGGTGGGGGGGGGGGCAAGGCTGCTCTAGGCCTTGGGTGGGAGTTGTGGCTGAAAGCCTCGCATGCCTCTCCTTAGTCTGCTCAGCCGTTGTTCCCGCTTTTCTCCCTGCTCTCTGTGTCATATTTTTTTTCTTTCTCTATTGCCTGTCCTCCAGAGAAATGCCTGACGTGCCTTAAGGCCCACCGGGATTTCGTTGTTATCCATGGACTGCATTGTTGTGGCCTGAAGGATGGAGGGAGGAGATTTGGTGGAGTGGAGATAACCGTGATACAGAGAGAGTGTGTGAGAGAGAGAGAGGGAGAGAGAGAGAGAGTTGAAAACCAAGTCAGGGTCCCTGCCCACTCTGGGCATTCTACTGTGTTATCTGGGGTCTGGGTGCCCCTGCAAGTCCTTTGTGGCGGCCACACCCTAGGTCTGTGGACCTCCTGGAACTGTGCTTCTGCATCCAAACACGGTGGCCTATCACTTCCTCCCCTCCTAATGAGCAGAACAAGTTGTTGAAGAAAAAAACAGTATTATTCTTTTCATTTTCAGAGTGAGGCTGAAATTTTGTTATCACCTCAGAGGTGAAATTGAAGTGAAAGTGTCAGCTGCATTACATTAGTATAGTGTATCCTCCTCCATTTTGAAACAGAGGAAACATATGGCTGCTCCTCACACCCCAGCCTCAGGTGACCTCCACTCCATGAAAGGAAAGGCTTTGATGTCAGCTGACAACTTTGTTTCTTTTCACAGCAGATTAATTAGATGTCTTATGATTTGTTATGAACAGGTGATAAAGGGCCCTATTTTTCAGTGGTTATATTCACAAACTATTCAGTGGAGATTTCAAGTACAAAAGTGTAAGTTTGTCTGGAGGTCTTTTTCACAGAATCCCAAGTATAGTTCAAGATTATACATACAGGGATTTAAGGAAGTTTGCAACTATGTAACTGTATACTGCCATAGGAGTTTGCCAATCAGGACATTTGTGCGTTTACATGCACACCAACAAAAACATCATTATTGTGTTATTATAGTTACTTGATTATTCAAATGCCAATGTAAAAGGAATAAACCGATATTCTTTATTGGATTCTTGCCGTTATTATGAGAAATTTATGAGAAATTTATGAGAAATCCAACACATCTAGGTTTTCATCAATATTCCGATTTCTTCAAGACGTATAGACCTTGGATTTATTTAATTCTAAAATATCTGTGCCTGTGCGGGACACATTAGTGGACTTACAAGTCTGAAGAAATCTGTAAACAATTGACCAAATCATCTAAACCTGCTTGGGTTTTGGATATCAGATTTCTTAAATGCATGTAAACACCTAATAAAGCATTATTATAGTTAACTGATTATTGCTAATTATCGGTTTATTGTGATCATGTGAACACGGCCATTGGTTCCAGTACACTACACATACCTAGTTCTTGTCAAGTGCATTGTTTGTCAACACGAGCCATTTACAGGGCTCAGGGCGTACCGTAGTTTCAAAAGTCATACTATTCTGTTACATGCTTTTTGTAAAAGCCAGAATGTTCAGGAATCCCTCTAGTTGTGAGCAGTATAGAGTTATATGCCACCTCCCCCTCCAGCTCTAGTTGGTTAGATATGTATGAGGGGCACACAGAAGGCCATAGCTAAGTTAAGAGTTAAGTTGAAAAATGTTTCTTTACCCAGACACGTTACCCAAAACAACACATTTTACAGCTATAATTGCAATACTCAAATATTGTGAAAATGTGAGACTAAGATCAACTGTCTCATATCATCAGAGTCTGATACGGGCACCAACGCATCATCGTTTGTTTTATCATTGTCTTTCATGCAGCCAAACACATGGCATTTGAAGGAAATTGGCCTCAGTTGGGTCATGTGGCACAATCCTGGCGCGCCTGATTCCTTTTTGCTAATGTTTTTCTCGTGAACAAAGACACAAGGACAGACATTAGAGGAATGTGTCTGCTGTGATGCAGCCTGATCTCTGTCTGCCTCCAGCGTGCCTCCATTGAAAAGTGCTAGACTTTGAAGGTGATTCAAACGAGCAACAAAGCAGTTAAACAATCAGGGACATGCACTCACAGCAGCACCCTAATCTTAACTCTGTCACGCAGCACCTCCCTAGTTTGTGTATGTCTGCCTGTGTGTGTGTGTGTGTGGCTGCTGGGGAATCTGTGGCAAACAGATGTGCCCATCGTTAGATCCCTACATCACAGCTGTTCCAGTGCTCCAGAGCGGGTTATTAATGGTCGCCAGGCTCCTGTGTTACTAAGCATGAATAATAACGCACCCTCCCCACACAGATTCGCACAGAAACACACACACACACATACACACGCAAGCACAAGTGTGTGAAATAGAACAGACCTGCACATCAAGCTCATATGCTGTCACATGTGGCCCTTTCAAGGGCCCCAAGATACACTCTGATTCGCAGGTCCCATAATTATACATGGCACACCAGAGCTTGTGCTTTTTGTTGCTAGTGGTATACTCACTTCATCTCTTTCAAGCCAATTTGTTGCCTTCCTTCCTCTCTCTTAGAGCTGGGCGATAAATCGATAGTAGAGGAAAGGCAGGGGATTTCAGAGAGGGCAGGGAGAGAAAATATAACGCAGATAACAGGCCCTGATGAATGCTCTATAACTAATACAACATAAATGGATGTAGCCTGTTTAAAAGAGAAATCCGCTGTGAATCAGTCCATCACCCTGTTGTTCAAGGACACCAAGTGCTGCTTGTTGGAAAAAGAATCAGAAAATTGTATGCAACTTAGACCAAATAACAAACTGGCAGCTAACGGTCACTGAATGGACATTGGAAAATTAAACTGAAAGTAAGTAACTGTGCTCCATTCAGTGTTAGTTGCAGGTTCACTAATATATATGTTGTATCAAATGGCCTACCAACAGCACTCACTGATCTTAAACAACAGGACTATAGATTGATTCACATCAGAATTCTCCTTTAATTATGACCAAATGTTTTTGACCTGCTATGCACGCACATTCACAGTTATGTCCAAGGGGCTAAGCCCCGCATGTCTTTCAAAGCTAGTGATGTCCCTGGTCACCATAGCTGCTATGTCTTGCAACTTCACTTCTTCACATCACACATACCTTTATCATGCTAACCTATCATCTTTATCTTCTGTTTCTTTGTTTTCTTGTTTGTCTTTTTTCGACAAAGAGATCTGTGCATTAAAAAAAGGCATAAGATGGATTTAACAGATATTAGCAACTAGGCTTCAGTGGAGATTTATGTGACTTGCGCGTCTTGTGCAGTGCAGCTCAGTGCGATCATATTTGTTTGTCATTTCTATCAAAGCTGAACTCTGAAGTGGTCACCGAGATACATAGCTATCTTGATCATATCTGTTGCGCATCAACCAGACCAAGTTGTAGGTCTTTTTAATTCTGTTATGATAAAAAAAATTATAGTAAGATTCCCAACCCATTTATTATTAGACCCTTATTACCATAGCTTACATCAATAATCTATACGATTTTCTGTAGGGCCAGTCTTCTGTCATCTGTGTTCCACTGCAATGCCAGTCAGTTTGTTCATTACCTTCCACAAAATTAGGGATTGTATTTCAAAAACATTAAAGAATTTTTTCCATCATTTTTTCCATCACCCCGAGCCCTTATGTGCTTTGTTTGTCTCATACACAGAGACTTACAAGTGACATACACAGAGACACACATTATAGGCAAACAGTGTGTGTAAATGACAGAAATGACCACCCCCTCCAGGCCAAGAGCAGCCAGGCTGTGTAGTTAGATTTTAAGAAGGGGAAAAAACTATTTATTGTGGAAAAATGGAATTGTTTATTTTTAGGCCATCCCGCCTCTCTCTCTCTCTCTCTCTCTCTCTCTCTCTCTCTCTCTCTCTCTCTATCTATCTATTTATCTTTCTCAAGCTTACTTTCACAGTCTTCTCATTTTTGGCTTGCCGTGGGTTTAGGCTTATTTATCTTATTATTTCCACTTCAAAAGAGAAGTGTAAGCGGTGTTGTAAAAAAAAAACATAAGAGACAGTGGGCTGGCCTCATGAATTTCTGCCTTTGCTCCCTCTCTCCGTCTCTTCTTGTCCCCTGCTGTGTCAGTCTTTCTATTCATTTCTGTCTTCTTTCCCTGCTCTCTGCCACTCTCTCTCTCCCCATCAATGGCTTTAAGAACTCTATCAGATGGCTCTTTCTTTACCTTTTGCTTTCCATACCACCCTCTTCAGGAAGAATATGAGGCCCTCAAAAGTAATGGGATCTCTTCTTTAAATGGGTTTTGTAGCATAGTTTCCATGTTGAGTGTATATGGTACTTCCCTCATCCACTTTGAAAGGAAGCGAAAGTGAGGTGTGTGAGGTAGTATATGTGGAAGCACACACAAGCACCAGTTGAATACAGTCATGGAACATTTCAGACCTCATGTCCTCATAATGACATTGCCAGGTTGATTGACTGACCGATAGATTTTGTAATTAGAGAAAGTGAAGGCAGCAGCCCCATTGCAGTCCACAGACTCATTTAGATGAGAGACACACAAAGTGGCTCATTAATGAAGCTGGTAGCCTTAGTGGACATCCACAGTTATCCATTAAATGTATATGTGTGGATAGAACGGGTTTTAAAATAATGCTTGTCATAAGATTGAAATGTTTTGTTTGTTTTTTGCCTAAAATGTTTGTTTAGTTTTCTACATTGCTTTAGAAGCTTCTCTCATTAGGATCCTCCTTCAGTTCTATCTATTTGTTTAAGATTGACTGGGATTAATGGTGGAGTCAGTTTTTTGGCTTGGCTGTGGATGGCAAATGCAGTAGCTTAGTGTTATAAACCTGATCTGAAACCTGAGATCAGATCTCTGATAGAGGGAAAAGTGATTCCTCAGAGGTTTCTGCAGAGGTAGAACAGCAGTCATATGAGTGTGGACAGCAGCAGAAGGGCTTCCTACACAATGCACACAATGCAAGTCATGCTGTTGGACCTTCAGTGCCCACCTCTCTCTCATCTCTCTTCTTCCTCTCTGTCTGTCTATCTGGCAGCCTGTCCATCTGTCTGTCTTCCTGACTCTTTTCCTCCCTCCACGTACTCTTCCCTGTCATCCGTTGCACACACCCACTCAAACCCACCCATTCCATTCCCTGACATCTCTCTGTCTCCTCCTCTCTCCCTGCACTTTCATTTCTCTTTCTTACATCCTTCCTTCTCTCTCTCTCTTACTCTTTCTCTCTGTCTTCAGCCTCCGGCTCATTCTCATTCTGTTCATCTCCCCAACCACCACCACCACACAACTCTACGCATCCTTCCCCGCTCCACTGCTCACCCCACCCCACCCCACTCAGCCCCAGCCTGGGCCCCTGGCTCTCCTTGCTCAGTAAAGGAGGGAGATTTAGTGTGGCTTCAGCCAGCCTGCCATCTGTGCGGTGTGTGGAAGAGGGATTGATTGTGCCGAGGGATAAGCAATTACTGGATTTGTGGGCACACATGAATCATCCACTCCACGTCCACAGAGGGATTAAAGTTGCATTTGTTTGTGCTGAGTTACAATTAAAACATGAACCTCTAGTGCCACTTACACGGGACTGCATGATTTAGTGTGTTTTAATCCACTGGAAAGAGCCTGGGGGCCAAAGCTTGGAAACAGAATAGGATGTTTTAATTTCAAATCGAGTTATCCATCCCTATTTTAGAAATATTGTTGGACTGTGTCAGCCTGAAGGCTGTGTTCCTATTTACATTCCAGAGAGATTAGTTTACCTTTTAAAAATATGTTTATTTTGTATCCTCAGAGGTCTATAGAGTGCATTTTTATTAGCTCCCTTAAGATTTGCTAAGGTTCATAGATGCAGCCCGCTCTGGTGTGGGTGGTCATAATATCCACATGTCCCCCAGGGAACACCTCACTAGTGAATAATAGCAAGATGAGAGATCTGAGTTCAACCATATCTGGAGTTCTTTCTCACAAAGTGCTAATTTAATTTGATTCAAAGAATGAAACACAGCTCCATGTGACTGACTAGAAAGGCAGACTATTGCAGAGCTTATATTATAAGCAAGTTTTTCCCTTGACTCTCACTTAACTTGTCTTTGATATCAAGAACACTAACTTCATACCCAACCAAGTGTGGTTCTTAAACTTTGCATAAAGTGTGTCAGAAGTAGATGTTCTGCAGAGACTGACAGGTGAATATAACTTTTTTTAAGGTTGTGTTTGTGGGCCCTGTTTTTCTGTGTGAGTTCAGTGCAAGATGCCCAAGGGCATGCTTGAGGGGACACATACAGACACTCACACACACACACACACACACAAACACACATGTCATACGCATCAATAACCTGCAGTACTGCAGTAAACTGCACGTCATCTTACATCACCCCAGCAACACTCCGCAGTGCCCTGCCCTGCCCTGCCCTGGAGCTGTGTGCTCTGAGGGACTCAGCAGGGGGTTCAGGTTTCAAGATGTTTCATCACAGTTTGAAAATTACCCCATCGCCTGACAGAGACGATGAAGGTCGTCGTCGTATTTTGCTGCTTCATGATCAAAGCCATTTTTCCCTTGGTGGTCAGACAGGAGAATACACAATTTCTCAGCCTCGACCACACCCGCAGCAGTCCAGTAGCCCTTGGAAATCAGATAAGTGTCACAATGCATGGAGTTGAAAATCCATACTTAGAGGAGTTATTTTAGTGACAATGTCCCCATTGTCTGGCAGAAATAACTGTGCAACGGAGACAAGAGGGCCACTGTCCAGAAAGCATTAGCATGCAGATTCTCCGGTGTTTTGCTGCACCATTCCTCCCAGTACAGTATGGCTATTGTCTCACTGGGAGAGAGCAGGCCGCTTGGCCTAGCACTGGGGGAACCAAACCCGTTGGCCTCGGTGGAGGCGACACACTGAAGCCATATATCTCTCTACACACTGTGAACCTGACAAGGGAGTGACCAAGAGTGGACAAATGGAAGTTACAATTCTTACAGATACTAGACTTTTTCATGTAATTGGTGATCATGATTTTCAAGTAAACACATTGTTTGGTTTGATTATGATGCTTACTTTCATTTTGCCAGAGGATGGCAAAATGCTTATAAACAGAGTGATTAGGGTTATTTACTTTAAGTCTCTACAGCCAAGTCAGCCAACACAAAATGTGAATTTGTCCAGGGGATAGAAGTAAAGACCATATGAACACTCAGCAATCATAATCAAGTGAATCATGCCCATCATGCAAGATCCTCGTAAAGTACTGTTAAAAAATCCCATAATCTTTTTCTCGGCCAATGTGTATGTGTATGTGTGTGTGTGTGTGTTTTTGCTGCTCCTAGAAGGAGTGGGGGCACAGATTTGACAAACAGCTTTATTGTCTGATGCCCTCGCTATGTGCCAGGGCAAGGGCTGGGCCCATAGATAACCCTTGTTGTTGTTTCTGCGCATGCCTAGGCGATGTAAACCAGAACAATGGCCACCCGTCCAAGAGGCCGGCGGTGACTGACTCCAAGGGTGCGGAGGCTCCCCAGGAGGATGGGAGCGGTGCCAGCACAGCTGACCCCGCCGAGCCCCGCCCCCACCTGGTCCGCCTCTTCTCCCGAGATGCCCCGGGCCGCGAGGACAACACCTTCAAAGAGCGCCCCTCGGAGTCTGACGAGCTGCAGACCATCCAGGAGCACAGCGGAGCAGGCACAGAGAGTGGCTCGGAGTGAGCAAACCCCTTTAAAAACGCCAGGCAGGACGTAGACTCACAAGCGCCCCAGTCAACCCTCGTACGCTTGCTAGTGCTCTTTATTTTTCTTGCCCCTAGCTGACAGCTAGCTCAGTTTTGATTTTTTTCGGGAACAAAATTCCCTCTCTCCCTCATCTCTTCCTCGAACGAACCCCTACCAACCAGCCAACATGAGCTCTGGAACCTCTGGACAGGCTGCTTTCGGGCTTGGCCGGAAAAAGAAGAACCCCGGCGTCCTGGATCAAATTGGAAAGTTCTTTGGGGGGGACAAGAAGAAGAAGGGCAAGGTGAGGAAAAAGAGGGAGATTTATTGAGTAGATGTGGTCCAGAAAACCTTATTTGCAAATTATCCTTTTTTAATGTTTTAAGTCGAGGGGATTTTTTTTTTGTCCCATTGCTTGAGTGTTGGTACAATGGCAGGAAACTCAATTTGTAGTCTGTCGTTAACTTTTGTCAGTTGAGTTGTTTTGTGTATAACACACAAGTGAGATCACTTTATATATATGGTCATGACTGGTACAAATGTACACTTGATGAACATACTTAGGTATTATTAACTGAGTTCTTTTTGTAAAAAAACAGATGAAAATTGAATATAACTTGGTGGTGATTTGTGGGACATAACTTTAAAATCTAACATTTCACCAAAAATCTCAGTTTGATTAGATGTGGTACTAACAATGGGCTCTTCTTCAACAACTTTATTGTATTGGCTCTTGTGTTTACGGCTCATGGTTGACGGAATCAGTACCACTGTTGGGGTACAGATTTTCCGTCTTCCTTTGAAAATGCTCTTTAATTGAATCTCAGCTGGTACGTGGGTGTTGTATGAGATATAAGGTAATAGAGAGTTATTTGACATTTTTGTGTTACTGCTGATATATTTTATTCAGAGAGTTCAGATGATTAATATTGCATTGTTTTGACTTATGGTATCACCATTGGTGTTTGAGGTCTATACCCATGGATGTAATAATTTGTGGTAAGCTGCATATATATTCCAATTATTGGATAGCCTTTACATATGGGTGTGTTGACTGACATTAAGTATTTCCATCTATGACACACCAGTGGATTTAACTCCTCAGACATAGCACACCATGCTATTCAACAAGATGTATAGCATATTAATATACAAAGCTGGTCTTCTGGGTATAGATTGAATTGAAACTGTGGGACAAAATGTTAATATTAGCACAGGGAAAACAGAGGATCCACTTTGCCTTTCAATGTCTTCAGTTGTGCTAAATGCTAATGCTAATTCCCAAAGTGCACTAATGGAGTCATGGGTTTGTATAGAGGAGAGGAGTTCTGACAGGGTGTGGTTGTGAGCATTTCAAACTCATGCTGGCTCAAGTCGACCCCCTAGCCTGCCTGGTCAATTGTTGTGAGAGTAGGCTAATGTTAGCCAGCTTCCAACCCCATCAACATGAAATGATCATGAAGTCATAAACAGTAACGCTTTCTTAATGAGCCTAGCAAAAGTTTTGAGTATGAAAAGGAGCTTTAATTGGCTCCTCACAATCCTAACAATATGCAATTTCCCCAGCCTTAAAGTTGATTTTATTTCTCAAGCCTTGAAACCACTGGCTTCAGCTGTTGTGGCTGGAAAACCCCATGTTGTCCACTCTTAGTCCACTGCATTGTTTCCCATATCAGGATAGACAGTGACACATAGAGCCTAGCCCACGTCAGTAGGCTACATGAACAAATGCAACCATCTGTCAAAGGCTTTCACCCCTGGTTAGCCTGAGCCTCTTGTGTATGTAAAAGAACAAGATAGAGTTAGACCTCCAGGTTTGTAGTAACGTAAAAATATTATTGCGCTATTTTATATCAGTTTACAGTTTACTCCAAATGACATATTTGCTGTTCCCACCAAAGGTATGCCTTCAGATTTCCAGCCAACCTGGAAACCTTTTATATCTGCAGTATTTGATAATCTGTGTTTAGCTGTAGATGTAGCTGTAGTCCATACATCTGATGTCCCATGTGGGACATATATATGAGGATATTCTCTTGCGTTATAGCTGTCTGTTCTCCTGTAATTTGTAATGATCAAACTTTTATTTACAAGCCACAGAATTCATCTCATGGGCTTTGCCTGGACATTTAGCCACTAGCCAAATGGTTATGTAGTATTACCAATCCAACTGCTGATGTTTTTTTCTGATTTTGTTTTGTTTGAACATTCCTTTAATATCAGTGGGTTAAATGATGTCGCAAGTGAACTGCAGGAATTTGTTTTGTTTGAGAATTCATTTCAGTGATATGTACAAGTGCCACATTAATTTGCTAGTCAGACAGTATCCTCTGCTACAAAATCTGCTACAATTGTATTTTTTTCTGCTGATTCTGTGCTACTTTACTTCTGTGTGAATTGCTTGTAAATCAATGCACACAGTTCAAATTTGTGCACAGGGCAAGAAGTAGTAGAAGTGTTTTTTTTTTTTTTTGATTAAAAAAAAACAACTCTGGAACACCCTCTGTTATTTTCACTGGAACTGGTTCTGAACAAAGCAGAATCTGTTCAGTCAGTAAGTGTTTACACAGGGAAAGGAATGACCAAAATGAAGTGAATCTCAGGACCTCAAGCTGGAGTCCCATGTTGTTTTGTGTTGTTTGGTTGGCTCACAAGGCGATTGAAAGGAGGTTGAAAGGAGATGCATATTCCCCCTATTTGTTCCCGTCTGCTTCTAATGCAGGGCAGAATAGCTCAGTATCATGGTTTAATTACCTACGGAGTTTAGATGCATTGAGTCCTCAGTGCAACAGCATCCTGAAGCGGTAATAAGATGCAATTAAGGTTAATTATTGTCATTTCTCATGTTATTTATAAATAAGTGGAAATGAGTTCTAACACAAAGGTTTTTTTTTTGCCTTTGTAAGGGGACACCATCAATGCCATAAAAACAAATTGGTTTTGCTGTGGTGTATTTTATCAGACTCTGTTATTAAACCTCTAGGAATATCTGATTAATTCTTAACATTAACCGGTGTGGTTCTATTCCAGTTTTGGATCAATGTGTAGAACACAATCGGAACTCCTTAAGCCAGCTTTGTGAAAATTGCCTCAGGTTTCTTGTCTTTTGTGTCAGGAAATGTGACTTTGTGTGAGCGAATGGTTTTGACCCTAAAGGGAGTGTGACCCCCCCCCCCCTTTGAAATGCTTTACGAACAGAACAATGCTTGTGATTATGTGTATTATCCTCATTAGTAAGCTGTTCCCAACCTGATCCTCTTCTAAGCTTTTGGATATCAGCTTAATTAAAAGTTTCATAACCACAACACTGTATCCTCCTAATTATTGATTGTTGTCTTTGACTTACTTTTTGTTTGTTTTGTTGACATTTTTGGTTTTTAACAGTTGTTTTTTTTAACTGATCATATTCCTTATGTTGTTATTAACATGACTTAATAAGACTAAGCAGTTGTCAACTTATTACTCAGAACCTTGAACATGAATGCAAGGTTCATGGAAGGGCCATTGTGAACAGTGGAAATGAGTATATACATCAAGTCTGGGACTGGGACTATCACCACCAAGTAGATTTCAGTGTAATGAGGCTGTTTAACTTGCTCAGTAACCCATGAGTCATGTAAAGTTGAAGTTCTTTTGTAATGAAGGATGCAGATGGAACACCAAATTGCTATGTTGAGGTTAGCAACCTTAAAGTCACAAGTTCAACTCTTGTGGAAGCAGCAGAGAAACTGTGAAATGTTAGCATTTACATTAGCATTTAGAATGGCTCTCACTTTAAGTTGAAAGCCACTGAAAGACTAAAACAGAAGTGCAACCAGTTTGTCTGATCTGCTACACTCAAATCTAGACCTTTCCATGAACTTGCAGATTAACCCAGCACCTCTTCAGGCTGTTTTTCTTGGAGAAACGCCCAAGAAGAATTGAATGTGCAGTGTGTATGGGCTTGAAGTCTCACATACACATTACTTCTTCAGTCTGAAACTATTCCTATTCTTTTCTTTCTTTCTTTCTTCTCTCATTCCACTACGCTTTGTTGACACATCATTGTGACAAAGCTAATAAATATTTATGTTGAAACTTGTCTAATAACTCTCAAAGCTGTTGAAAGATATACTATTACAATTACATTTTTCAAACACGTTTTAGGTCAGTCAGTCACGCTGAGGGTCACTGCTTGTCAGGAATATTTAAACAAGTCATTAATGAAAAATTCTTATCTTAGAAATTGCTATTGATTTTTTTTGTTGCGGTCACCAAGTCATTGTCATTGTAACAACTTATGAATTCAGTCAGGCTTCGAAGACAAAAAGCTGACGGAAATTAAAATATTTCCACTTGATAAGTAAATAACATTTGGGTGAGGTGATTTAAAGGTTACACTATAAGCAACTGGCAAACATATTTGGAATATAAATTTCTTTAATACCCCAGTTGGGTGATTATTAATATCAGCACCTACATTAATTTGAATTTAAAAAGGGCAAAGAAATGAATAAAATTATTTCACAACAAACACATGAAATGGAATTCTAACACTACTGAGCTTTCACATTTTTTGAACATGTTTCTTTTACTAATGCCACATAAAGTTTTATGACTCAATGACAGCAGTGAACCATACTTTAACTTTCTTAATCCCCCAATGGATGCTTCAGGCCAGACATCCTTCTTCACTGTTTTCTTGCGATTTAACTTTGGACACTCGCAGGTATACCCAATATTATGTTGGAAGTGTTTCCATGATTTTGGACGTGTTAACGTGTTCCCTTTAATCACAAGCTACCTGCACCCAATTATGACAAGAAAAATTTCCACTATAGGGCCATAAACAAGTAGATGCATAGCAAACCAGATTTCATGAGAAGATCATGGAAGGCCTTCTCATCTCCTCTGGGACCTCTTATTCATTAGAAATGCCCTCAGGCAGCGCTGCACAACCAGTCCAGCACAATGCTGTAAGGACAGGGTAGCCAGTCCAAAGCAGCCTCGGTCTATTCATACTCCTCTGTCCCACAGATAAATAATATACTAGTCTGGACATAGTGCATATATGTGTATTTCTATTGATAGTGTTTTTATTCCCCAACACATAATGACCACCTTCCCAAAAGTAGTGCTCAGATGACAGAGCAGGACAGTCTCCCACAACCCTAACAGTTTTCACATTCAAATCCATATCCTTTCTGCCTCTGCTTTTGTGCATGAGGGCTGAGGACAGGCTGGTATTCTGTTTGAGTGCTGGTGGCTTCAGCTGCCATGCCCCACCCACTGAGAGAGAGCTGCTCTTTTTCCATCTTCATTTCAAAGCATGATTTTAAATAGGAATTGTATGTCATTTAAAAATAGATAACATGTCAATCAGAAATGTTTTTGAATACAAATAGAACGTCATTTTTATAGCGCATATACAGTGTAGCATGTTATACAATTTCCTCTAGTAGTTTGAGAGCTCACTGTGAGCAATATGAAGGGCCATGCAGGTGCTGATTGGTGATATCTATGACTCTTGACAGAGAGATCATACAGGATATTGATTTTTCTCAGCGCTGATAGCAGTCCCCTTTCCTAGGTCCGGTTGATAACGGGATGTGACTGTAATCAAGTCTCCAAAAGGTGCCAAACTGCAAGAGAAACCCAGCATGCAGTTGATCTCTGTCCAAACCCTGTGTCTTACAGTTCAAAGTCCTGCTGCTGAAGATGACTAGGCTGGGCGCTGGGGAGCTGGACTCGACTCAAGACTTTTTCTTCATGATGTAGACATAGTCTTTCTTTTTTCATGCAGGCCAAATTATTTCCTGACAGTGAGGCCACCCCCGACAACAAATATAAATAAGTGTTTTATGAAAGTGGGACACTTTTGATTCAAGTGGTTTCCTGAGTGGTCTAGAGTGTTTTGCTCTCCGCTTCATAATTGTGGAGACAATTTATGTAGTCTCCTTTATAATCATATACACAGCATCCACTCCTCTTCTGCACCAAGAGAGTGTCCGTTTTGAGAGTCATCAAGCCCAGTAATTTTGTAAGCTTTTTAGGCCTCAGGTAGCAGGCCATAACATGGCTGACTAACGCTTTTCATTCAATTTATAGCTGTCACTTCTCACTGCCCTAGTCTCTATTGGTCCTTTTTCTTTCTGACCGTTTGTATGTCATTCTATCGCTCATTCTCTACCCCCACCCCCTCTGTTTCTCTCTCTCTTACACACACACACACACACACACACACAAACAAACAACACACTTACACACACATGCAGGTCTTCAAGCTCCACTTTCCACTTCCAGTTCTAAATGGAATGGCAATGGCTTTGATGAATGTCTTTTTCCTCAACTCCCTTGCCCTACCGCCTCTCCTATTGACCTAAGTCACCTCCCAGTTTCCCATTTGGCAAAAAGTAAACAATTGCTCCAAACAGGCCCAACAGACCCCTGAGGTGTCTGCCCAGAGCTTCTGTTCTGGATTCCCAGTGTCTATCATAGTGAGCAACAACTGCAGTCAGTCAGACAGCCCAAGCCCAGATACAACTACAGAACCCTATAGAGGATCCCACAAAGTGCCTGGCCATACTTCTATATGGGAATATGTCCTGTCGGTCCTGTCCTGCAGATCATTTACTGTTAGCCTGTATGGAATCCATGTCAGGGTCCCCATGTCCTCATGTGACATATGGCATTTAAAGTAACCTGTAGATATGATCTATTTACGCAATTCTATAATATAATAGTAGGAGTGCAGTGGGAATAGTCAGTGACTGAATCAGTAAAAGGCTGAGAGCAAATGGAAATGGGTCTTTACAAGTATAAATGTAAGAGGAAAGAGCCTCTGTGCCCAAGTGAACCCGACAAGGAGGTGAGAGCTGTTTTTTTTTTCAGCCTCCACTGGTGAGGTAATCACCATCATTCACCTGGAACTACTCCCTGACCCCACGTTGGTTCGGGAATTATCACAGTTCTGACAAAGGACCTCCACGCTCATAAAAGCGCGCATGGCTGTTTGAGCAGAGCAAACAATGTGAGCCTCAAAAACACCATTCAGAAACACAGACTAAAATAGCACAGTGGATAATGATCATCAACATGGTGCCACAGGAGATGTGCTGTGGGCTTGAGCTGTTTCAGTGAGGTTATTTATTCATCATTCAACAATCCTCTCATACTCATCCAACTCCCCTTGATGCCCTAGTACACTTCTCAGACCGGCGGACTGTGCGTGGGACTGAAGAAACATTATGAATGGCCATGGTTCATGAGTTTATTGATTCTGACTTACTCCAATATGCTTGCCAGTCTTAAGGGTTAATGTTGTTTCATATTCCCGCTCATTGTCTTTCTGTGCTGTCAATAGTTCAATTGTCAGTCCTGTTCAAACAAAATTCTGTGTCAGTGTGGCAGACACAGGAATACTCTAGCAAGGCATCTACCAGGAAGGCAAGTACTATTGCGCTTGTCATCAATCTATTTAAGCTGTCCTGCTCTGTTTTCCTGTCATGCACATATGCATTAAGACACATTTGGCATGCTTCTGGCTCTGGTGCTATACAGTGTGGTGTATTTCTATCAGAAATACTCAATCATGATGCAACAGGCAACACTGCCTTTAGGAACAAATGTGAAATGCTTCAGTAAGGCTACTCTCCATGTAAACTACTAAATCTATACTTGAAAATTGTTCGGCTTCTCTGGATATATACACTTCTACAATGAAATGCAGCCTCATTATTGAGAACTTGAAGGTAATGTTGCAAAAAGTAATTTAATTTGATCAGGTAAGTATTACTTGTACTCCTTCGCAAACTTTCTGCATGGCTATGGAATGTTCTTCTCTTCCTGCTTCAATATTTAAAATGATTGCATGACATTTGAGGATCAGCTTATTCAGCTGTAGAGCTCATGTAAAGAAACTGGACAAAAGATTTTCAAATAATCTTCTGCTTGCAGATGTTCTGTCACATCCATAACACTAGAATTGGCCCAAGGTAATAGTGATGCATGTCTCTCTTAGGGCTCCTTCCGTGGTCTGTCCTCCTCCCCCCAGCGACCTGCTGCATCCACTCGTCGCCGTGGGGATGAGAACGCGGTGGTGCACTTCTTCAGAACCATCGTGAGTATAGGCCACACATTCCCTGACCCTAGCTGTCATTCCCACCCCCAGACCCTACATCCCTGTCTCATCCCTGTTAGATCCACATTTCATGACAAGCCTGTGAATTTCAATAAAAAAGAGCCAAGAGTCTACCTCTTGGACCAGATTCTTGAAGGTTTAAACTACTGAACCATTCTGAACACGTCTGTCTGTGACATTCAAGTGCACTTGACTTGAAAGGAGACAGAGCACCCCCCCCCCTTAATTCCCTCAATAACACTTGCACCTTAGCTGACTAACACAAAATCAAATGCGAGAACAAAGACAGACTACATTTGCCATGTAAATCATGTTACACCAACATGGCAACACCTTCTCCAGACACAATGAGCAACACTGCCATGTTTGCTCACACAGACCACCACATGATTACCTGAGTGAGTGCTACACTAAGACAATGCTAAACAATGCTCACTGCTATTTCTGCAGGTGTCTCCTGCCCCACCCAAGTCCAGGGTAAGTCTTTGCCATTCATGGGTTGACTCACACAATCCTCACCACCACATCATGGATTACAATCTGTTACTGTACAGTACATGTGCCTGTCTTGACTTCTTGCAACTTTCCTGGCTTTGTGGCTCTGAAACTGTACTGTATAACTGTTGTTTTTCTGCCTTGCTCTTGACGGAGGCCTTTAGCTTGCCAAGTAAACTCACACAAACTGGTGTGCTCTTGTGTGAGGTGCCACTCTGTCAGCTGCATTGAAGCTCTCCTCTCCTTTCCTCTTCTGCTCTGTTCTGTTTTATTTATGTTTGTGTTGCTCTCTGTGTATCTCTTCAACCCCACTTGTTTTATCCAACCCCATCTCTCTCTTGCCTCCCTTCTCCAGTGGAGAGGACTCACTGCAAAGTTAGGCCTGGTAGGTGATCTAAAAGCAGTGACATAGCCCTCGGCAAACACACAAGCCAACCAAACTAAGGCCTGGGAAATATGCTTGCTGCCACATCACGTTAATGGCGTTTTCTGAGAGCGTCTTGTCTCGAGTGTCATAAGCGCAATAACATGCCAACCCATCTGTGCTGTGGTCCGTGTTGCACCGCTCTGCACTGTGCTCTGTCTTTCCTGTGGCTTCCAGTCGTTATTACCCTCTCTTGTGATTTCACTGTCTATTTGTTCATCTCATTGTTCCCTTCCATCCTGTTGATTTCATAAGATTGCTTCCTTTTTTAGCTGTTTTGGTTTGGTTGTTTGTGTTTGTGTTTGGGGATTTTCGATAATTGAACAGACAGTGGAAACCGAAAACCGAAAAGTGTGAACTGTAGGAAAAGTAAAGGGGTTTAGAGAAGACATCTCATCTGGCAGAGGAATAACTGTTCTTTCTCTTTTCCCCTCTTCAACCCATTTTTGAAATTGTCATCATACATATTTTACATTCTTGTTTAGAGATGCAGGTATACATTTTTTTTTTCCAAATTTTATGGGCTGAGCCGACTTTGAGATTCAGTTGATATACTTTAGATTTCTAGCAAAACCCCTGCCACACTGATAATTTGCTCTTTTCCCTAGACCTCAAGCGCACACAGTGTACTGCTGTGAAACATATAGTATTATGAATCCACATGACCTTGGAAAGGAACTTAAGAATAGAAAAGACATAAGCAAATGTTTCCAAAGGTGGGGTGATTAAGAAACATTTTTGTTGTCTTAAAAATGGGTTCTGCATTCAAGGTCATTAGTAATATCTGTAGTGTATATTTATGTAATTGTAGTCTAACTTTTAAGGATAGATCACAAGCCCGCTATTCATGAAAACCAGGAAAGAATTTTGTTATGTTTACTTTGACACTCCAGAGGAGTTAGAGCAGGATTTTCCTCACGGTTTTTAATGATTCTCCAAAAGCAGTATGAGGGTCCCAGATGAGTTAGTGTTTTTTCCCAGGCTTGTCTTATCCCTGGTCTGGTCTCTCTCCATCACCACAGGGTGACCAGAAGAAAGGTCGTGCTGGGGACGGGCAGGGGACCCTGACCAGGATCTTCAAAATGGTAAATGAGTGTGGCTCAATCCTGTAGTTCCAGTTTAGTTTCGTTTCAATTAAGTCTATCAACTACAATCAATTTGATTCCACTCAATTTTACATTTTTCCACTCGTGTCACATTGATTGATCTTTTTTTTTTTTTTTTTGTCTTTGTCAATTCACTTTTAATTGGCTCAAGTCTTGCCTTTTTGTGTTTGGGACAAAAACAGCAACACTCACAATCCAACAAATTCATGGTCCTTTTTGTTCCTTCTGTCCTTCATTCTAATGCTCCTGCCCTTTTTCCAAGCGATGATCAAGATCATCAAGCAGCACCCATGAATGGGTGACACGTGACAAGCCTTGTATTTTGATGTTGAATTACTTCTTCCCTGAAAATTCAATTTTTCCTCCAGACTGTATGTTCAAAATGGAATAACATTTATAAGACACAAAATGGAAATCATTATTCAATCACAGAGAGAGAAAGAGAAAGAGAGAGAGGAGACAGCTAGAACAAAGAAAAAAAAGATGGAGGTCAGTGCCTATAATAAAGCAAGCAAGCTGAGTAGTGAAAAAAGGGTTCTAGAGATCTTTGAATTTTAATGAATCCCTGGCTTCAATGAGAGCCTATCGACGTCACTGGGGTGGTCGGCAGCTTTTGTTATGTGCTATTTCCAACAGCCTGTAATGCTGGTTGAGACTGCTTCAGAAAACCCCCCCCCCCCAAAGCATTAATGATATCCATTCACAGAGCTTTGCTAACTATAATGTGCTACTGATGGCCACCCCAGGAGGTGCGCTTCTTTGTGCTTGTCTGCATGCAGTTCATGCCTCTGCACTGCACACCCCGGTCACATTGCCTTGCTTTTAGCTGGGATAAAAAAGCGCTCGCTGCATTAGCAGGATATGACCTTTGCTATGTCATCATGATCCAATTGTGTTTGCATGTGAAAGCTCAAGGTAGGTATAAAAATCTTCAATACACTCAGATACACAAAAGCACACACACACACACACTCTCTCTCTCTCACGCTCAAACACACACACACACATCTCATAAGTTTAGAACAGTGGGCCTGGGTCAGGTGCCAAAAAAGCACAGATGTGGAAGAGGTGACAGATTAAAGTCCCTCCCAAACCGACACACACTGGCATTCAAGTGGGGTCTGCCTCAAATGTTCCTTCCAGGCACACATCAGTAAACTTTCTGTCCTGTTTGTTTTGGTGGCAGACTCCCAAGAAAAGTTTCCCTTTTTCCTCTCTTCTGGTGAGACAAAAACCAAACAAGCTTGGCCAGATCTAGTTGTCCATCTTGCATAAATGGCTGCAAGCCCTGGTACACAACAATTGTTTTTGTGCACCTGTATTGCCCCCACCCACCCAGCCACACAAACACGCGTGCACACACACACACACACACACAAACGTTGTTCATCGCTTCCAGTTCTCTCAATTTCTCTCCAATTTCTCCCTCTCCAGTCTCAGAGTGCAGTGGTTGCACCCTCCCCTCCCTCGCTGATTAAGTAACTGTTAAGGGTTCTGATCGCTTCCAACTGCTCTTGCGTCATGCCAGTGTTGCCAAGTGCACTAATCTCTTGGCCATGCTTCGGCTGTCTTTTGGGACGTGATTTTCATTATCCAGTCACTCGCCACGCGTGATACACCCAATTCAATTAAGCAGAGTGATAACTACATCATTCAAAACCTTCCACACAGACTATGCCTGAATCAGACTTGGAAATAAAAAAAAAAAAAACTCCATCCAAAATTATTTTTTAATTTCTATTTCTATGATGGTAAACAAGCAAAGCTCATTTGATTTCTATGTGTACAGACAGCAAAGCTCTGGAAAGGCATTTCCTTTTTAAAACATTTCACTGCACTGTGAGCTTGTCTGTCATTCTAAACGGAACAGTGCAAAAGAGCTAATCTGCTTCACGGACCATTTTTGATCCAATGTAGCCTTTTGTTTGCGTTTATTTTGTTTTCCGTCCTCAGTAGCAATGTTGCATTTTAATTAGTTTTTCCCTTTTTCATATATTGATTATGCAGTAGAGCTCAAACAGGAACAGACAGGAATAGCTTAAAGCAGAGACTGCTTTCTCTTAGTCTTTCTGTGCACTGGAGATTTACAGGGTTTGTATAGTATGGATTATCTTAATTCCTATCATTCCTCTCAGAGATTCACTCTCATTTGTATAATCATGTTTAGTTGCCGTCTTTCCAAACCCTTCCTTTCCTCTCTGCAGACTAAGATCTATTCATGCTGTTTATGACGCTTGAGATAAATTTAGTTTTCTAAGCAAACTTCAGCTTGGCGAGCAGCAAGGCGTAGACTTTTCAAGAGAGAAAATGGTCTATAAGATTCAAAATGCAAAAATATGCAAAAACTGCCCTTCAGCTGCAAACAAAATCCACAAATTAATTCCAACTGTTTCAAGAGCATACCCCCTCAACAAAGTCCTAAATAATTACTCACACACACTTATGCATAATTATAAATTTGAATGACTGAGCTGACAAATCCAACTACAATACAGCTGGACATCCTCATCTGTGTTTGCCCACTTTGTGTGAAGAAAGTAATGTTAATTGAACTGATACCACATGCTCATTTATTTGCACCTAGAAGTGTGGAGGCCCACTGTCTGACTGCCACTGACTGGCACTGCACTTACTGCCAGTCATTTCTGCGTGTATTTGACATTTTTTTGTTTCCTCCTTCTCCTGCATTTCAGAGTGGCAGCCGGTCCGCATCGCCAGCCAAGCGCTGAGGTCTCTAATGCCTCCAGCTGCAAAAAAAGAAAAAGGAAGTTGAAGAAAATGAGGGGGGAAAGGAGGAGAGAAAATATACACACACACACACCTCGATCTCTCTTTCCACTTGCCTGGCTCCTCCATCCACCGTTTGTCCTGCACATCTAATCTACTAACCTCATCCACATTGGCCACTTCTAGATTGCAGGTGGCAACACAATCTGTGCACCCCCACAGCGCCCCCCCATACCTCCCAAGCTCTGGCTACCCCCCCTCTCTGCAGTCTTTCACTTCCTTGAGTTCCATTTGTTGTCCCGAACAGTCGAGTTTCTCCCACGTCTGCCCAGTCAAGCAACCCAAGTCATTTATCTTTGCCTGCAGGAGTTTTCCCTTTGTCTTTCCCTATACCTGTCTTAAATGGAATAACACTGTAACCATATCAACTCAGACTGGACTGGGATAAGGCAGGTTCAAGATAACCGTCTAGCTACAGACCTTCAGTGTGCCTTTGGTCCAGCTCTGGTTGAGTTTTGTGTGACGCGTCCTCGTCCCTCTCGTCTTGGCGTCTTTCTCAAAGGGGCATCTTTGTGAACCTGTATAATCAAGCACAGCTTCCGTAATATTGTGTTTGAAGCAATAGATAAACAGTTTCAGCTGATGTGAGGCACTCTTTGTTAAGTGTTCTTCATTTTGTGTTGATGTACTGTACAGCATGTTAAGCACCTTCCTTCAGCATTCTGTCTTGTCTTCTGTAAGGTATTCCTTATGTCTTCCCCATGAAAGCCTTTGACTGGGCATGAATTGTAATGATGTTCTTTGAAGCTATCTAAAACAACTATCTAAACTCCCGTCGGAATTATATCTTTGTTGCAGTATTGATTGACAAGTTAACAATAAAAAGGTATGGCCTTCCTTTCCTAACGACCTTCCTCTGTTTGATTGCATTAAAACAAAGAGTTTTATTAAAACACTACTGAGGTTGTGACCGGTATGAATTCAATTTTAGAAAATCCTCTTCTGAATTGCACTGCACTGTCCTTCAAAACCGCCTCCTCCAGTATTGAGTCCCTTGCCAAGTGATGTCATTAGATGTTGTCTTCATGTAGTCTACACTTCAGTTTTGTTGTTAGTCGTCTGTTAAGAGCATAACTACACACTACACTGCAAAATAAAACTAATAGAAATAAGTCATACTGTTCACCTGAAATGCATGAAACTGTAAGTAACCAAGCTCAGTTAGCAGTTCTACATTCTGTCTGTGAAAAGCTGAATTTAAAACACTGACAAGAAGAAGAAGATGGGAGGACTTGGAGAAGAGTGGTTAAAGAGAGAGAGGGAGGGAGATTGAATAAAAACTCAAGCCAACGTGTGTGTGCCTTTCCATGTGTCTAAAGCACTGGTTTAGCCAGCTCTACTGACCTGACCTGAACTCTAAGCTTCTGCTTGGGTGTGCCTCTGCATAGGTGCAATAGGTGTGTGTGGCTGTGAGCAGAATGTTGATTTCTGCCCGGGCTCTAAAATGTCTATTAAAACCACTGTGGCCTTCCTTATTACTTGTACCTGTCATGAAGTCATGTACAACTGGTTTCTTAACTTGATATAAATAAAATTTTACAAAAAACAAGGAAAAAAATCAAATAATCCAAGATAGATGCTCTCATTAGATGCTCTCAGTTCATTTTTTTTCTTAATGGACAGTCAGGGTCACCAACCTAATACATAAGAGCTCGGGGATCCAGTAAATGTGGAGAGCCCCCTATGACCGAGATGTTTCAGTAAAGCCATCTGATTTCCTTATGCACTTTCATTTTCATTTTCCCAGAATGGTCTTGTAAATACAGTGATTATAAAGTACACCAGACTGCCTTATGCTGACTCAGAACACTTAATAAGCAAACACACACATAGCTTGTAGAAAAAAATGACTAAATTTAATCTTAAATATTGAAAGCAAATACAAAATACATTCCTGCGACAAACTTTGTACAGCTAGGTATATATACAACAGTTTTAGCAAATAAAATCGGAGGGGGGGCAGGTTCCAGATCTGCACAGCAGTTTTAGCATCTATTGGCAAAGGCAGGGAAAGTAACATTCTCATGGAAATATGCAAAAAAGAAGATATCAAATCTATCATACACTATTTACATTTTTTATAAAATGTAAGCGAATTCCAAGCAGTACAAAATCGCTGACTGCCAGCCGAGCTTCAGTCAAGTCCATTAGCAGCACTGGCAACTGGGAGCAAGACGTTTTGCACACACTGTGTATGGCAGCTTTGACGGCAACGTCTGCTGCTTGAGTTCAACAGACAACAGAGGGGGGCCCTGACGTCCCAAACACTCAAGGCCACCCTCAGACCTTTGTGGCAAATCAAACTCAGTCGTGGACAGAAAAAAATAGAAAAAAAAAACTTAGAATAGCTTGCCTTAAAAAAAAAACAGTCAGAGCCTAGTTTGTGAAGGGGACCACTACATTCCAATCCCTTGCATGCCATGTGCAAACTAACCATCATTTTCAGTACATCCTTTCACATTCACCCAGAAGCTTCTGATAAGACTAGTGTTTGAGTTCACACGTTGCTAATTTGAGAACTGGTATCTTTGGGCCTTTCCTCTCACATCACACTGGTGCACCCACAATCTGTATGCTAGTCAGCTTCTGTAATACCCTCTCGACGACAATATGTTTCCATCCACCTTCACTTGGTCTAAGGTTGTTCTTCAAGTTCTACTGACAAATGCTGATGAGGAAAAGAAGGGAGCTCGATATTGTGCCACATCTTGCAACAAGCACTTTCAATGACCCATTGTTTAAGGACACGGTGGTGGAAAAGACAATGAAAAAAAAAAAAGCATTTTTTCCTGCTGGTGAAATGCTGCATATAGATGAGTCTCCCGAACCTGCGTCTAAATCAGATAAACACAGATTGTCTCCATTTCTAAATGATGGTGTGTTTGGGAGGCTATCTGAGGTGTGGAAGTGGGAAGGGTTGTCTGAGGCTCACTGAACTAGCCTGCGGGTGCCCCAAGGTGGAATCAGTGACTAAACTTCTTGCCTCCTGTGGCTCAGCAGAGTGTTAAAGTGCTACTATTCTATTTCTTTTATGCTGCACTAATCGGCAACAGCAAATAAAATGTACCTTCCACTGATCACTTTGATCAAAAGCCATTCCACAGGGTTTATGTTCCACAGGGCAAATAAATAACCTTTCATGAATGAGAGAGAGAGAGATGGAAAGCATCCAAGCCAGAAAAACAGGCTCTGAGTGTGATGGAGGCAGGTGTGAGAGTTAATTGGCTTGCGGGGGACACTGGGAGACCTGGGGAGTTGAGAGAGGGGAGTTAGCAGCACCTTTGGGAAGCAGAGGCGGAGGTGAAAAGTGGACAAGTGGGTAGAGGAAGAGGGGAGGAGGGGGGTAGGGCACTATGGGAAGACGCTAGGGATGGTGCACTGCCAATCAGACGTAGACTCCTGCTCCACCTCCTCCAGGTCCAGCTCCGCTGACTCCTCCTCCTCCTCTTCTTCCTCATCATCTTCCTCTTCCTCCTGATGCTCATCGCCAGTGGTGACCTCCACACACACCTCCGACTGCTGTTGACGCTGCTGCTGCTGGGCTCCCTGCGGCTGGGGACGACCTGAGAGAGAGAGAGAGAGAGAGAGAGAGAGTGAGGGAGATTTAAGACATACATTTATAAAACCACTAGTAAGTTAGCACACATTAGCACATACACAAACAATATATTGCATGAATGTGTTGCTGCGTATCTGTGTGTGTGTGTGTGTGTGTGTGTGTGTGTGTGTGTGTGTGTGTGTGCATGCGTGCGTGTCTGAGAGAAAGAGGCAGTTAAGTTGGCTGGACTGAGTGTTTGCATGTTTTTATACATCACTAAGAGTGAATTAAGAAAAAATGTATCTGCCCAATATTTTTGAGAGGGAGAGAGAGATCAAAGGAGTGAATCTCTTATTAGAAGAGCCTCTAGGTTAAATTGAAGTACATCTTGTGTGTGTGCATTGTGTATCAAGCATTGTGTGTGTATGCTTGATTACAGACAGACGGCGCGAAACCAAAAGAAAGAGAGAAGAAGGGAGAAGAGCGAGGGGCCATGTGAGGTCATGCCTTGTGCTGACCTCTCCTGCTCTGGCCACCTCAGCTTGTAGTCGGCCAATGCATTGATGAGTGCATTTAAGGGCTTTGAGAGAGTGGGTGTAAGTGGGTGTACTCATGGACATGGAGAGATGGAGATAGAGAGAGGGAGAGAGAGAAAGGAAAGAGAGTGAAAGATATAGAGGGAGATAGAGAGAGATATATATAGAGAGAGTATGTGTGTTTGTGTGTGTGTGTGAGAGAGAGAGAGAGAGAAAGAGAGAGAGAGAGACCAGAGCACAAATTCTGCATAATTCACACTGGACTGATTAAATGAATTTGAGGGCCCATCTCTTTCTCCACACGCTCACGCACACACAGGACTTTGCTCCATTTGTTCCGTTCTCTGGCTCACCATCTCTTTCCCACGTGGGCCCTTATCTTCTCCAGTCCCTACACTCTTCTTTTCTGTCTCCTTCAGGAGGCCAAGAGATTGCCAGGATGTAAATAACTCCACAAAGTAACAGGCTGAACAAAAAAAAAAATGGCAGCCTAATGGGATGAAAAAAACACCAGGTGGAAGTAAACAACAAAGTGCCTCTCGGTCCTTGACTCAGTGCGCACAAGCCAAAGTGTGGAGGCCACAGTGACCTCCTTAAAACAGGAATGCGAGACACGTTTGAGGTGCTTATTTCTGCATTGCCTCGGGGGGAGTTTGGCCAAAGCAGGCTGCTGGCTGGTGGGGAACGGCTTTGGAATGAGTCGTGAGGGGCTGGCACGCTTATCAATGCTGGTCCACCGTAAGCAGACAAAAGAGACTAGGGTCCACAGGGACAGTTGAATCGCATATGTGTGTATGTGTGTGTGTGTGTGTGTGTGTGTGCGCGCGCGTCAGTGTGAGTGTGAATGAGAGACAGAGACAGAGAGAGAGAGAGAGAGAGAGAGAGAGAGAGTGAGCAAGTCCTTAAGGTGAGTGAAGCTGCCAGGCTTGATTACATTGCGTGCTGGATTTGTGCTATGGCCTCTAGGCACCATCTGACAGTGATGGGTACTACAAAACACAACACTGGCACCACTAGGGTTGGGAGTCTGACAGTTTGCCTGAGTGAGTGTGTGTCTCAATTTTTCTGTGTGATTTTAATTGAAGGTGTAAGTTGAGAGAGGGAGTGAGTGATGGGGTGTGACATAGAAAAAATGAAGAGAAAGAGGAAGGCAGAACTTGGAGAAGTGTCTGGAAAAAGTCCTTATTACCAGGAAACTCAGACTAAGATTGAGTGATTTGAGTCAGAAAAAAAGCAATCAGCAAAAGAACAAATTGACAAATTGGAAACTAAGTTATTATGCAGGCAAGAGAATCCATGAACAAAAAAAAAAAAAAAAACAAAACACAAAAGTTAAACATATTTTAGGGTGCAATTACATTCTGTGTGTGTGTGTGTGTGTCGTACCGTATCCATGAGAGCGTTTCATGTGCAGCTTCATGTTGCTCTTCTGGGTGAAGCCGATGCTGCAAACCTCACACTTGTAGGGCTTTTCCCCCGTGTGCTTGACACGGTGCACCTGCAGCGCACTCTTCTGGTTAAACGCCCGCTCGCACTGCGTACACTTGAAGGGGCGCTCTCCTGCCGAAGTCACACACAACAGACCAGCACAAGCATTACATCAGCTGTCAGTAAGCAGACACTCATCGGCCTGAACATTTGGCCCTGGAGCAACTTCCTGGTTGAGAGAACTCAACTGGCCCAGGAGGAATCCTGGAGAACATCAGGATCACAGAGCAAATACACTGATTCATCGCCTCCATAAACATTGTGAGGTGGTGCTGTTCTAGGACTGGTTTTCTTTTGAGCCTAAGACTCAGTGGGAAGTTAGTGCATCTTAGGGTTTAGGTTGAGAAACCTAAAACACACCCACACACATCCCCCCATACACATCCCACATCTACAAATGTTCCCTATTTGAAACACAGCCATACTTTGACGCAGTAACCAACTGAACCAAAGTCTCAATAACCTCTCTTTGATGGATCCCTTTCAGAGAATGAGACACCCCAATGGTTGATTCAAGACCCTGGCACCACTGTCATTCATATGATAACTTCTCTTTTTTCCCCAGCTCCTCTCTTTTCTGAGGGCAGGCACTGATACACACTTTGCTCCATTGATTCCCTGATACCCAGAAGATGATTTGAGGATTGATTGAGACGCAGGTGTACATGCATGAACTCATCACACATGCAAAACTATTATTGATTACATAAACGTCCTACTTCCACACAGCTGTGCAAATGATGCAACGCTCTACTCCTTCACTCTCTCTCTTACACACACACACACCGCACACACCCTCTCTCTTTCCCTTATTTTGTATCCTTGTCCATTGCTTCTCCTTTCCTGTATGTCTCTCACACTCTCTCTCTCTCTCTCTCTCTCTCTCGCACACACTCACACACACACACACACACACATACACTCACACCACACATGCAGACACACATACACACACGTACAAAAACACGTTACATGTTTACAATTAATTCACATATCCTGTCGGCTTTGTGTTTCCTAATTTGGCAGTGCTGAAAGGTGAGGCGAGGAGAGTGAGAGCAAGAGTGAATCAGGTGTTTTGACACATGAACCACCCACATTTAGGCAGATCATTTGTCCATTTTTCTTGCACTATGTTTCCTAGTAACATATGAATCCAGCGAGTGGTTATAATTACTGGAGGACCGTTGCATTCGGTGGCAGTTTGCCTGGGCTCCAGACTTAGAAGACGTCATCCTTCAACACTCTTCTTTTCATTCTATAGTGTTGCATGACTAACTAAGGTCAAAAGGCTTACATGTGCTTTTTAATGCAGGGCTTATTAGTCAAATGTAAATACTGCATTGCAAAACATAGCAAGAAACAGACATTTGTGTGGATACCAAATTCTATCTTTCCATTGACATTTACAGGAAAAAGTGCGATATTGTGATATCTATTATTATGATATGAAATGATTTATATGTAATATAAAATTGTCATATCACACAGAAAAATTGTATTGCTTGAGACATGAGTTGGGGGAACCAATGCTTTCCCCTCTGTCAACAACCAAGGCTGAAGTCCAGTGAAAGCAAGATATCTAATAACTAATAACTCCTTATGTATGTGTATGTGTGTTTGTCTGTCTGTGTGTGTGTGTTTGTGTGTGTGTGTGTGTGTGAGACTCGCAGATTAAGTGGCCTCTCCTTCTACTGCCAACAATATCCTGTCTTACTGAGCTGCCTGTGTATTTGTACTTTGTTTTCCCTCACCTAGACAGTTCTCATAAAGCACATGCAACCTCAACCTGTCTCATAAAGCACATACAACCTCAACCTTTGTGGATTTACTGGACTACTGGCAAAGCAACAGGATTGAGTCCATCTGACCACAGGCTGACAAAACAACAGTGTTTGTCCTGCTTTGTTCTGCGTCCGCACCGTCCACACAACAAGTGAGAATTAGAAACTCCAACTCCAAGAAACTACAACTTGTACTTGTACTTTTAGTGGTGTGTGGAAAAACAACGCTGCAACACTGGACCACGACCAAACAGTCCTCTGAGTCAATCACTTCCTCGAGAGAATCACACCTGTTTTCGTTGGCTTGACTAGCTGAGAGCAGTTATGTAATGAATGACTAAAGTGAGGATGAGAGTGATGATGGCCTGTAGATGTAATACCTCAGAGTGGCTAAAGCCTAGGCATCTCAAGTGTGGCTGAGGAAGACTTGAGTTTGGCTTACCAGTATGTGCCTATGCCTTTCTGCCTGAGCAGTGTGTAAAAGTGAGAGATGTGCTTGTGCATTTGCATTTGTGTGTGTGTGTGTGTGAGAGAAAGAGAGTAAGAGAGAGAGAGAGAGAGAGAGAGAGAGAGAAAGAACCAAAGCTGTTTCATGAAAATCTGTTTGGTTTGTCTTTGTGTGTGCAGGCTATACATCCAAGATAAAAATATGCAAATGGATATTGTATTTGAGAAGAGAGTCAGACTTAACTGTATGCATACTAAGGATGTAAGGACATGGCAATTTAACGGCACCATAGTGATATGAAACATTACTAGTATCTTGGTTTCATTAAAGTATTATCTCTGTTTTGGCGGATGAATTACATGGATGTATCTGTAATTAAACAACAAAACAACAAGTTTGTATGTACAATGTATGATTAATGGGTTCCTATTAAACCCCTTATGTATATAGAGTCATTCCTCCTGCCCTTCCCATATGCCGCCTGCTCTTACCTGTGTGAGTCCGGTTGTGTCGTTCCAGCTGGCTGGGCTTGGCGAAGGCTTTGTCACAGGAAGGACACTTAAACACACGAGGTCTCTGGGAACTCAGAGAGGGGCCGTTCTGGTGCACATGTTCATGTTCCTACAATTCGTACACACACACGCACATACACACACACACACATGGTCATTCACTGAGAAGCTTTCACAGACAATGCATGATGAACAATGCACTCTATTCAGAAATGATGGCAGATTATTTTCAAGAAACTAAGACACACCAAAAGCAATTCTGATGGGAAAAATAATAGAAAAAAAAACAAGGCCACGCAACAGCTGAACAACAACACAGTTAAACGCATATTGCAACTCACATCAAATTGTGTGTCCTGAAGCTTTCTAAATGGGAATTTCCCTACCTCATAACAAATTTGTTACACAGTTTAACTTCAGCTAGCGAGAAAAGCCAGCCAAGACAAATACACATCAGAACAAGATAACAACATTTGGAGATCATTTCTATTACCAAGTACATCAAAGCGATCCTTCATCATGGGACACTTTTAACGGCATGCCATCCTCTGTCATCACCTCTTAAATAAGCACTTAATTTCTATTTCCACTTCATTTTGTTGGTGGCTGCCCCCTTCCACTGAAGATTCTCCTCCGTAAGAACTTAGAAAAACTTTGAGCTGTCACTTGTCTTTCATGTTATGGCTGCTCTGAGTAACTTTTCCGGAATATCTAAACACACACACACATACACACACAGACAAAATTGGAACTAACAACAACAACAACAACAAAACTAGTAAAGCGTGAATGCACTGCATCACACACCAGGCAGCTATTACACTGTGAGCTGCGGGAGAATGGAGGAAAAACAAACATCAATTTCAGCTGACACACAATTGTCTGGAGAAAGCCCATTAATGTCAGACTGGTGGCACTGTGCTTTACCCAACGGCCCAACTCTTGCAGCCACCTCCCAATAAAGTGCAACTGTCCATAAATGCCTCACCAAAGTGAACAGAAGGTGTTTTCTCACTTTCTAATGAAAAGGCATAGTAAATGAATACATATTACGCACAGGTTCATTAACCACATACAACAAATCTGCAGTGCATGCCAAATGTATGGGGGTGTTGGTAGTGACACAAAGCCATAACGAGCCTGGTAAGTTTTAAAGATATGTACAAGTTATGCAAGCCCTCCTATGGACACCTGTGGCCTTAAAGACAGCTGCAATGCTGAAGTACACAGGTCATGCACAGATGTAAGAGTAGCTGGTGAGCTATCCATCTTTTGCTGTGAATCATGGGGCTGTCCTGAGATGCTTGCTAAATCAATGTTTATCAAACTGTGTGCTACACAGCAAAGGCTTTGCCGCACGTGTGCTGTTTTTTTGCCGTTGATCATTTACCCCAACGTTTATGCTGTTTGAATTAAATTTCATCACATGACATGGCATCACATTACTTCTAAACCTTTGTCCACCTAAATTATAAAAAACATTATTATTGATCAATGAACGTTACCACAACACACTGCATTTAAGAGAATTAAACAAATCTCTGCTAATAAATTTGCAGAGTGCAGTCAAAAGGCATAGAAAGGAACAGGACACGTACTGACGAAAGGATGCCTAACCATAAACCTTACCTTACCCATTTTGCAATACCGAGCAGAAGAAAAATAACAGTACATGAGCAGCAGACTGACAGCAGGTCTATGCTGTGATCAGTATCTGAGCTAGAAGTTCATACCTAGCCTGTCAGTCAAAATACAGGAGCTATTTTTGACAGTATGAGAAATGGTACAGCTGTGGACAGCAAGAAACTTGTCATTTTTCAACATGTGTATATGTAAGATCACAATGGTGTACCAAGGGATTTCCTTACACCAAATAGTGTGTCACAAGAGTAAGAGTCTATGAAACATAATACTAAATAACTTAACATGTATCGGACAGCTTCAGTTGAAGTTGCAATGCAACCAATTCACATATCTTAATTTTGGTTGTTCCTGTTGGTTGGCAACACAATCGGTAAGGCCAGGCACAGTTATAATCCATATGACTTTGGGGGACCTCATCACTGTCAGGCAATGTCTCCTCCACTCATTTTGAGCCTGAGGTGTAAATAAGCCGTTTCAAAAAGCTCCCCACCAAACTCCTGGTGTATTACTTACAGAGGTAAATCAGATGCTGAAGCACTGGGGCAAACCTAAGCCTTGGGTGTAGCTCTTCCTAATTCACCCCTGACACAGCTAAATCTCTTCTCACAAGGGCATCTTAAATTTCTTACATCAGCCGTGAAAAAACAGGCTTAAATTGATACCAGCAGTGGGTGTGGCAAGGCCTGTATGGTCGACACTTAGATGCTGAGACTTCGATGCCATGGAATGTCTTGTTGTGATAAGCCATACTGGAGGGCCGTCAATCCATCTGGCTACTGTGGATGTCACAGTACCGTTCAACTTGTCATTCTCCTTTCACGTTTTATAGTTAAAGGATGTGGGATATTCATCTGGGTGCACTGAATCATGGAGGATAGATAGCTGTGTAAGTGGAATCGGTCCATGGTCATATCCTCACAACTGATTACAAAATCAAAGGACGGACGGTGAGAGAAAGAGAGAGAGAGGGAAGGAGGGATGGAGAGAGAAATAGAGAGAAAGGGAGAGAGAGGGGCAGTTTATGGACTGATGCAGACAGCGGTTGAATTAATGACCTGAAATGTTCACGGTTGAGCCACTTTTTAACTACACGAATGAAGCAAAGGAGGCAAAAAAGCGACTGACACCAAAACCAAGAAAGTCGACAGAAATAGAGTGTGGCAGACAGACAGAAAGAAGAGGAAGGAAGGAGCTAGCATAAGGAAACGGGTGAAGAGTCTGTCTTTTTTTCCAACGTTTTTTTTTTTTAAATGGTCCCTGGTGATTAGCTGTGACAGAGAGTGGGTTGGATTCGGTTCCAGTCACGCTCACAAGGGCCAGTGGAGCGTTGCACTCCATAAATGAGATGAGGAAGCTTCCGGAAGCCGGATGCATGAGGAATTGGGAATGAGCTCAGCTGATGGGGCTGGGGAGTTCTTTCAGCGGTGCTTGTAAGGAAGCTTCACACATTCATCTGCGTGATGGGCCTTTTTGTTCAAAGATTAGCTTTAAGGAGATTGGACATCCATTTTGAGGGTGCCTTTCTTCAAGGGAACTTGGAAATCAGGGGCTTTACAGAATCAGCTATTTTGCCATAGACATAGACATAGAAACATAGAAAACAAACCTTAGACTATATAAAAATATGCTGGACCTTGGGGATGGTTTGCTATTTGCTAACATTCTATCTCAAAAGCCTAGTGCTTACTGTACACATCCACACACACAATTTTCTATAAGGGCCACTCTAAATGGCAAAGAGCAACCCAATATGGACAACTCTGTGCAGTGCTTGAGCTATGCAATCATCAGCTGGGGTGTTTAAGATATTTGGCCATTGGACAGAAGGCTATTACTTGAAGGGGTTGACGTTGTTTAAGTGCTTATGTGCTGAGTGGATGTGCTGAGCCCTGCATTGACTGCCCTCTGCACACACTGGATGGTCTTTCCATGACAACATGGGGCCTCTTTTAGATGCTAACCACAGTCAGCCTGAACAATCTCAACATCTAAGTGAAACTAGTGACGTCAACAGATCTTCAATGGTCACTATCTTTACCTATAATCCCTAACCCACCTTTTCTTTCAGACTATCAAGGAATTGTTGGCTAATTTTGTTGTACAGGTAGCTGTTCAATGACAATAAAAGTCTTGAAGTCTTGAATTGGTGTTGAGTTGGAGCCAATTTTCCTAACTGGTGACCAGTGTTGAAAGCTGTGAAGAACTGGTTTAGCACTAACTCTGAACCAGTATTGGAACTGAGTTGGTGGAAAAGTGATAAAATGTTTACAACTGTTTACTTGTCTCATGATGAGCATGGTGGTGAGGAACAGAGACAGTCTTTCTGTCTGAATGTCCGCTGGGTTATCAGAGAGATGGGACCAAAGGGTCAGACATGACTGGACTTAGATGAGAAAAGAAGGGGAAAGTGAACAGATTCAGCTCAGCGGGCGACGTGAAAAAAACACTGAGGTCAAAGGTTAATGCCCCAAGGTGTTCTATTAAAAGAGAAATGTTTACCTTGCGGCAAAAAAATGAAAAAAGCTGTACTGTTTTGCTTGGATAACCAACCAGTTCTATTGATCTGACTCTTACCACCCTATCTCACACTGTTAAGTATACTTCACTGGTCATCTGGTGCCTGAGCCTACTTAATACATCTCTCCAGCAGGACACTAGCAGGTCAGGTCACAGAGCACTGGAGAGAGTGGGTGTGTGTCTCCAGAGATGGGAGCACACAGTGGGCGTGCACTGAGCTATGGAAGCACTGGCAACACTGTCTGTGTGTGTGTCCGTTTCAGTTACACATTCAAGAGGAGAGGGCATTTGCACCAGCAAATTGTGTGTGTGTCTGTCTTTGTGTGTGTTTTCAAGTTATTGTGCAAAAGGAGAGTGCTGTATTCTTTAACTGTGTCCCCTGAGGTTGAATATATGTGGGTTTAAAGGGTAAAGGATAGCCACCCAGTGCGGCAAGCTTATATTTATTGAGATAATTTTTCTTTGTGACCTGGACGGGAACTCCTACGGTGAGGTCTAAAGTCAATTAATAAGTAAAACAGATTTAGGTGGGAGTGCTGGAATAAAAACAGGATCCAATTAATTATATATAATAGACTCAATCTTCCAGGCTCTAGGTCAATAACGTTAGGCACAATGTGAAGGCTTTGAATCTTGGGGATCTGGGGACTTGGCAGCACAATGTGTGATGGTAAAAGTGCTGTACAGTCCGAAAAGTTCTTCTGGGACTTTTCCAGGTTCCTAACATAAAAGAGACTTTTGTTTTGGAGAGTTGAAGTGAATGGAGGACATTGCACCTTTGGAGTGAGTGAGTATGTGTGTGTGTGTTCTTGGGACTACTCAGCTAATAATGGGCAGCCCAAGTTGTAGCCCTTAAATGACACCCTGGTCCTACCTAGCATGTTTCATGTTAGATCTGATCTGATCTGTATTTATAACTTGAGATGAAGCCAAACTGTCCTTCTGGTCAAAAAAAGATTTAAAAAACTGTCGGGACAGCCATCAGTTAAACCCATGTGTACTTGTTGATAGAAAGCTTGTAGTATCTGATGGGAAAGCTTGTAGTATCTCTGTCTGTCTTACTAACTCACAAAAACATCTCCTGTCTTGTCTGTCTGTGTTTTGCTTGCCTGCCTCATTTCCAGAACGTTCTCCTGTGACTCGATTCCACGACAAAAGTGGGAGTAAAACATCCCTACTGTGCTTGATGAACAATTAACAGGCAACAGTGTGTACACTGACTCTCACAAAAGGTATTGTGTATGGGTATGTACTGTATTCACATGCCTGTGCACAAAAAGAAAGAGGCTATCCTGCAGTTATTCTCTGTGGAGATCTATCTAGACAATTTCTGATAATCATGATGTTACTCCCCACAATGAACAAGATTTTCAGGCTTCTTAGTGAAAGACAAAGAAGTTGTGAACACTGAGATATCAAAAGTGACTAGATGTGCCACCCAGGGGTGGGGGGTTAGCTTAGTAGGATAGAAGTAGATTGGATAAACCCAGACCACTTCTCGATTCTTCATTCACTCATTCTTCATTCACTTCCCACGGGTGAAAAAAACAATGAAGATTTAAGTTTTATTGGTGCGTTATATTCTCTCAAAGTGAGAAGTGCAGGGAACACATTTCCTGTAAACAATGCTTTGTATGCTCAATGCAGTTGCATGCTCATTCTGAAGACAGGGTTTAGAGTGAGAGACTCTATGTTTGTTTTTGTGGGGTTTTGTGTTTGTGTAGGTGGGACACAAGCTTGTCTGTGGGTGTGTTGACGTTTGTAAGCATGTGGTGTGTGGGCTGGTACCTTGAGGTGAGTGGCGCGTTTGAACGCCTTGTTGCAGACGCGGCAGACATGGCAGCGGTCCTTGCCGTGACTCTGCCTGCAGTGCCGCCGCAGCATGTTGGCCGTGACGAACACCTGATCACAAAAGAAGCACTGGTTCAACGCACGCTTCTCCCTGTGGTCCGCCTCCTTATTCTCCGGCTGAATACAGCAAGCACAAATACTGCAAGTTACACACACATATAGGCACTGACAGACAGACAGACACACACACAAAGACACACACACTTAGACACACACACAAAGACACACACACACACACTTAATGCCATCTGAGACACACACACACACATACATACACGCACACAGAATTATGTCTTCATTTGAATCTTTTACATTTTAACCATGTCAAATGGAGTCAGTCAGCCATCACCACTCAAAGGTCACAGCATTAAATAAAAAGGCAGTGCATTAAAACACAGTCAGCTGTTTGAGAGGATAGACTTCATGCATCAACGTCAGCCTAACACAGCACACCCAGCAAGTCTCTCAAAGACCCGTGTTAAAAGTGAAAAGGGAAACTTTCCACTAAAAAGTTTTGAACCGAGTTTAAAACACTCTCTTGTGGTGACAATGAGCAGACAGACTCATGCATCAACGTCAGCCCAAGCCAGCTAAATGAACTGATCTCAAGAGGCAATTTTCAGGGGGAAAATGACAAGTTAAGACTGAGGAAGCAATCCTCCGACACAGGAAGCAATCATCAGACAGTTGCGGAAACAGTTGCACACATTGAAAATCTTTGAACTGAAAAGCCCAGCACAGATAGGTATACAGAGTCAGACTCACGCTGTCTCTCTCACTCAAAAACACATTCATGCATGCAAGCACGCGCGCAAACACACACACACACACACACACACACACACACACACACACACACACACTGACCCTGAGGTTGTCCTCCAGTGTTGCCACAGTAGTCTGGGTAGGGTGGCTAACCAGGATGACCTGCTGGGCAGACGTGGCTGGTTGCCCAGAGAGCGCCTGCTCACTCATCACACTGGTGTACTGCTGGCTTTGCTGAGGAGAAGAGAATCAGACAATTAATATTACCATGCAATGAGAAGCAACACATTTGAAGGAATTTTTAAATGTGTGTGTTTATATGAGTGAATGTGTTTGTGAGCAAAGTATCTGCCCATTTTAACAGACAAATTATTTATTTAAAGACATTTTTTTAAAGACTTCTGAAGGAAAAAAAGATGTCACAGGTACGCTTGGTGTGCTTCAGATATATTCATAAGTGTCTCTGAGCTTTTGTACAATTTACATTGATGAAAGCTTACCAGCGTAGTGTGTAGGGTGACAAACTGAACGAGTAAATGTTATTTGGATTTACAGTGAGCCTGTGAGAATGTGTGTGCATGTGTGTATGCTTGAGTGTATTTGTGAGTTGCTTGGGCGTCCACATGTTTGTCTACTGGGTGTGTGTGTGTTTGTGCGCACCTGTGAATTCAAGTTGAGTGTTACCGCATCCAGCATCTGAGTGTCTGCCAGCGTGAGAGTCACACTCCCATCGCTGCCAACGCCCGCTGATGACATCACCAGGTTCTGGGACGACATGGATGTGTGTGACAGGGAGGTGCTAGGGGGCAGGCTGGTGACTGACACACACACACACACACACACACACACACATACAGACACACGCACGTACGCACACATACGCACAGACAAGATACAATAAATTGTAATGACACTTGTCCCGGGCAGAGAGAGAGAGATGGGGAGGGATTTGGAAATGGTGCACTAGCCAACCCCAACACAAACATTTCTGTGCCTGAAGTTATCCAATATATTTGAGGGCCTCTGACTCGGCCCACCTCTCAGTTCAGGCAGGGAGCCTGAAAACTTTGAGCTCTCCAGATGCAGTTAGCAATTCTGGCAAAAAAAGTTGTTTATATTTGCCCTTTCATGCTCCAAAAGGCAAATGTGGTGATGCGGTAGAATCATTAATGTTTGTTTAGCATTTGCAGTGGCAAGACACTGTGTTTGAACACTGCCCTTTTTTTAGTGCAACCACAGTAGTGATGGGTTATATGTAGAACTTGGCCAAAAAAGTGAGTTGCATCAAAACTGCTGATCGCAACTTTAACTTTGTTGCGACTTGTTTCCCATCTTTAACTTTGTTGGTGCTTTTTCCCCCATAAATCCTGGAGGACAAGCATCCATACTACACTGTCAACCCATCTCTCTCTTGCTTCTTATGACACTGCCCCATTGTCCCATCTGATTCTGAAAGGAGGAAAATATAGCTACAGAATTTAAACACTCCATTAATGTATATAAAAAGGGTCCAATAATAGTGGGAACATGGCAGAACAACAACACAACTACCCAGCAGTGTTGCTCAAAAAGTTGCCTTGTGTATCATCAATTGCAAATTTTCAAGTGGGTGTTTCATTTGTGATCTTTATGAGTGTGTGTGTGTGTGTTATTGTTAATTATGGACTGAACTTGCGCCGAATTTGGTTGAGTGGGTGTGAGGTCGATGGTTATTATTCCGGGTGCTCGGCTCATCAATCAGAACCCTCTGGATTAACATTAAACATAAAATGTGACAAACATCCAGAGTTTCTGGCTTTGTAACAAATGTTTCTGACTTTCTGACAAAACAAAACAACATAAACAACATCAGTCAAAAGCTCTGAATTCGGGAATACTGAATTCCCGAATTCAGTATTCCCAATAAGCCCTTCTCTTGGTTTCTGAGAGAACTCTGAAAGAACCCAGGATACTGTAGCATGTAAACACCATATCCTGATTTCTGACAGCTGCAGAGAAAGATTCTAGAGTGTAACATGCGAGATAGAATTCTGATAAGTGCCAAGACAATCAAGTGGCACTCGTTAGAATCCTTGATGAGAACACCACAGAGAACGCTATCAACAGTAATTGGAATATTAAAATTTATCATGTAAACAGGGATATTAACACTTTATCCCAAACATGATCAAAACCAGGATAGGTTTCACATTCGGGATACTGCAGTGCATGTAAACATAGTCACTGTTTGTTGAATGGCTGCAGCAGTTGTCCAACAATCATTTGTTGATATTAACAGTGGTTCTAAAGGAGTTCTGTCAGAGAGAGCTCAGGCAGAGTGGTTAGTAATCAAGGATCTTTGGTTCCATTCCATTGCCAGGGCAATTTTCAGAACCTCAAGTTTTAGACCAAATCTAATACACCACATCTCATGATGACAAAGACAACAACAATAATAACAACAAGCTGGAAGGAAAACTGGGACACGGCAGCACAGCTTCCTTATATAATAGGAACTAAAGCCTACTGACAAAATCTGTGCTAAAGAAAATCTCTGCAGAGAGAGATTGTGTGTGTGTGTGTGTGTGTTTGTGTCCATGCTTACCAGTCATGGTGGTGTTAGATGGGCTGTGAGGCAGCAGCTGCTCGTTGCCGATGGTGAGGGTGGCACCATTAGCCTGAGCACCCATAGGAGATCCCAGCCTGATCCCGCTGTTCAGGTCTGTTCCAGAGGGGGCGCTGTGCTGCGGGAGAAGGTCTTGCCCTGCACAGATGAGCAATGGGATTCAGAAGGTGACCACACAAACATGTCTATGTTTCTATGCTCTCTTATGCTGGGTGCATTCTGTGCATATGTGTGGTGTAGGGGAGTATCCAGCTGGATGGCTGGAAATTGTGGCTGTGAGAAGATCTGATCACCCTGGACTTTCACACCAGCCCAGATGGTGAATATATTATTCCCTGGCATTGCCTCAGGGGACTAAAGGAAACTCAAGGGGACTTCCAACCAAAATCAATAACAAATGTCTACGCACACACACACACACACACACACACACACACTATACATACATACATATATACAGACAGACAAACACACACACACACACACAAACACATACACACATGTGCATTTCCATTTCTGAGACACAAGTCTCCCCAGGCAGCTACTAAAGGTTTAATAGCTGGGAGGCTTGGGAAGCAGAAGGTACGAGTCTTTGAAGGAGTGTGATGACAAGCCCTGCTTCACGGATCGGCATTCGTATGTGCACTTTGACAATGCATTTGACATTTGGTCACTCCCAATCTTTGTGTGTGTGTGTGTGTGACTGGACTGTGCATGAAATACTTTCCATGAGAGCAAGCTGAGCTTCCTACATTAGTGTCCTTAAGCGTGCCATTTAATTCTCCTCGGTGTTGCATCCAGAATTCACAAACATGCCGCCTACCCTGTAAAATACCCAAGATGTTCTCCCAAGAGTATTGGACAACATGCCGAAGTGTGTGTGTGTGACTGTATGTGTGTGTGCAGAGTGACAGGAGGTTCTCATTATATTTTGATTGTATTCATTACTGTGAAATTACATTGAGTAAATAAGTTATTCTAAGTATTGGATCTGTGCAACATGATAACAGTCATGCCAAGAAAACAACTCTGAAATGAAATCTAAATAAATAATGAGACAGAGACACAGTGAAAGAGAGAAAGAGAGACAGGGGGGCAGAGAAAAAGAGAAGGTTATAGAGAAGAGAGACTCAGGGGAAGTGAGCATCAGAGGTATAATCAGAGAAAAGGGAAAGAAAGAGAACACACACACACGAACACACACACACACAACCTACCCGTGACGGCAATAATTTTAGAGGTATATTCTGCCTCAGACAGCCAGGAGCCACCATGCATTTGAAAGGCACTGAAACAATAGAATCATCCTCCCCCAGTGATGTAAATTAACTGCTGGTACCTCCGTGGCTGGGTAGGGCCTTTTGTTCCTATCTATACTGCAAAGATCTTACCTCAGATAGATTTGGAAATTATTTCTGTATATTATGAAATGTGAATGTATTCATTAATGGTCTCAGAACAAGGAGTGTAATAATCAAAGTGTATGACTTGAAGTGTATGATCTATGAGTAATATTTTTGAATCTGGGTGTATGTACACCTGAGTAGAATAATCCTGGGGAAGGACCAATCACATCACATTGCTTTGCCACTGTATGCAACACCCCTCTGTCAAATATACTTAAGTTGAGCACTCTTTTTGTTTAGTTAGATTTAATGGTGAATGCTTTCGAGCTGAAATCCTTATATCTCCCTTGAGGCGCGCCACTGTAATGTTTCCTGAAGTTCCAGACTCTGCCACCAGTCTGCAATTCTTCCTACAAACCAGAAGCTATTACCTGATATGGTGAGGGTAATCTCCTGCGTGTTGCTGGCCGTAGGTGTTACAGCACCGGTGCCCTGGGCCTGGGCATGGGCGAGCACCTGCGTGAGGCTGGAGTTGTTGATGGTCAGTGTGATCTCCTGGCTGCCGCCAGCGCCCGCTACCAGCCCCGAGGTGCCCATCACGTGGGACAGCTCCTGAGAGCCTACAAGGGGGCAACACGGGACACCACACAACACAATCATAGGGCAGGCAACAAAGGGCTCTTCAAAGGGATACAATGGAACTTGAGGATCACTGGGCTTAAAAGCAAGGAAAAGCAAGGAAGGATCTCTCTGCCTGAGGTTACCAGACATTTTCAAAGGCACTCTCTATATATATTTATATCTGAAAGTCTTGGCCTGGTTTATGTCTGGTATTGGGCACAGAGTCTGACACACTTAAGCCCTGGGATGAACTATAAGCACAGAATTATTGATGAAAGGCTGGATGCACAAATGGACAGATGAGTAGTGCTCCATAATAATAGGAGAAAGTGTGGAATAACTGAATAATGACAATGTGCAATGGTGCATCCCCCAAATTGGCAGTTCTTCAACCAGAAATGGACAAACACATTTCAGTAAAAGCAGATGGCATCTCATTAATTTGTGGATAGTTCTGGTATGTGTCCAGGAACATTTTGTGACACTATGGCTTCATCTCAGTGTCCCCCTTGAAGCCCTGAGACATGAATCCTTAAAGATGTATCAAGCATGAACTCCATTCCTGATTGGCCGATTCGGGGTACATGGCAAGACTCAGGGTTAGTGAGGACACTGAGATCCAGCCTATGTTCAATACCAATGCAACACTGATGGGCTAGATTATTTCAGGTCCGTATCACATCCCAGTGTATCACCCAGTGTCAACCCTATGCTCACCTGAGGCATCCTGCTCGGGCATGCCAGTGATGCTGACGTTGCCGGGGACAACGGGAGGCTGCAGCGCCAGGCTGGTGAGAGGGTGCAGCACCACGTTGGCGGGCACTGAGGAGTCGGCAGTGGTCATGAGGTGAGGGCCGCCATGCTGGGAAAGGCCCGGGTCACCAGCCACGGGGTGGGACAAGAGCCCCCCTTGCTGGAGGGTCTGCTGCAAAATGCTGGGGTCAATCTGACAGGAGGGGGAGAGAGCAGCAGAAGTCAGTTTAGGTGGTTTTAACCTCAGGCCAAATGAGGGTTCAACAGGGTCTGCCCCAAGTGTCTTGAGTAGTTAGTATAAAAAAAAAAACAAATCTATAAATTCATCATGTCAGTATGTCAAATAGCCTTTTTCAAATATGCATAGTATTCCACTGATCTAGATGTTTTATCTTACTTCTGATTTCTCTAGACTTTTACAATACAGTGCACCTCAAAGTTAGTGTGATCTCCAGAGAGAGCTTCCACAACTGTTTAACACATACAGTTAATCAGACTTCAGTTGTCTGACAGCCCTTTGGAGGTTTGGGATGTTTATATTTGAGTTGCACAGCAACAGGCAGTACAAGTGTGTATTGTTCACTCTTATCTGCCATCAGCATGCGTGCTGCATTTAAATGCATGGTTAAACACCACTGTCAGTGTCCTGATGAAAAACGCACTGAAGATGCAGTGTTACAGATAGAGAGGCGTAGAGGCACAAGAAAAGATGTACAGACAAATGCTTATTTAAACCCCTCAGTTCACTCAAATGCATCTATGTGCACAGCAGGCTCCACTTTGCAAGGAGAAAACACACACACACACACAAACAGACACACACACACAACTAGGGAAAAAAGAAAGAAACATCAGTATGATGATGCTGGAGTTGCTACACACCTCACAGGCAGCACAGACACAAAGAAGCACAAACACACACACAGACACACACACACAAACCTGAAACAGTGTTTGATGTTACCTGCAGGGTGATGTTATTGATGCTGCTGCCATCGATACCAGAGATCTGCACGTTGGGACATACTAGGTTAGCGGGAGTCAGCTGCAGATGGATGCCCTCCAGAGTGGCCAAACCCTCGCCAAGAGACACCGTCAGGTCACCCCCCGCTGGAAACACACACACACACAGACACACATAATTATTACACTGTTATAATAATACCAAGGCCCCCCCCTGCTGTACGCACACACACACACACACACACTCACACACACACCCACACACACACTCTGAATGGGCAGATTACTCAGGTACCAGCAAACACCAAGCAAGCTGCATTTAGCAGGGTTAGCGTCTCTTTCAGTGTAATCGCTGATTTGTGTGCCTTAAGCCCTTCCTCCAGTCCCAGCACACTGATCTCCCTGGGAGGCTCTCCAGACACTGCTCTGCCTCATTCTTTCCATTTCTGTCCTTCCGGTCTTCTTCTCTTTCTCTACCTTTCCATCTATCTCTCTGTCTGTCAATCCCCCCACCCACAAAACATTGATCCCTTGATTAAATTTTCCTTTTTTTGCCTTTTCATCTCTCACTCTCTCTCCCCCTCCCTCACAAAACTTTAAACCTTTGTTTTTCACATTTCCTTCTTCTTTGTGTGTGTCTGTCTGTTGGTTGGTGTCTGTCTTTCTTGGTTCTTGCTGAGGTTGAACTAATGAGAGCAGAAGAGAAGATAAGGAGAGGAGAAGAAGGGAGAGGAGAGAAGGCAAGAGAGGCAAGGAGAGAAGGGAAGGGAAAAGAGGAGAGAAGAGGAGAGGAGAGAAGGGAGGATAGGAAAAGAGAGAAGGGAAGAGAGGAGAGGAGGTGGTAGTGGCTGCTCTGCGTCACTGAGATAAGACGAGAGAGGTGGCAGAATTTACTTCTCCCTTATCGGTCATCCTGCTAATAAACAGGAAAAAATATCTCTTTCCCTCTCTCCTTCTCTCTCTCCTTCCTACCTTTCTTCTGCTCTTTCTCAGACGTGTAGGTTAGGCGGGGTGGTGGCATAGTGGTTAAAGGCACACTAGGCAACATTTTTAGTTTAATTTATCAGCTTCGTAGTCACTTTGATGATTAAACGGCTCATTATGGGGTGAATGAAGACTCTCCCGCCCACCTCTAGCATAGGTTCTGCGGTTACTACACTTGCAGGTTTTGAAACACCGGGCAAATGAAACTGAAAGTAAATGAAATTGAAATCAAAATGTATTAATGGCTTGTCTGTCACTGGAACACACAAAAATGATCATCGCTGGTTCCTATTCTTCGGTTTGCTAGTAAATTCACATGGATTGCTGACAATGTACAATGGTGTTGCTATTTTTTTCCAAAAATAAAAAAGCCACTGTAGGGGGAGCTCTGGAGATAAAAAAAGTGCAGTCTTGTCTGGTATGCCTTTAAGGAACCTGGCTAGCATGTCAGTAGCCTGGAAATTGCAGGTACAAATCCCACCTGCCACTGTTGTGCTCTTGAGCACAAGATACATGAGCAGGGCACCAACGTAGTAGTTAAGGAACCTGGCTAACTTGCAAGTAGCCTGAAAAGTTGTGGGTTTAAATCCCAGCTGCCACCGTTGTGCCCTTGAGCAAGGCACTTAGCCCTAAGTCCCTCTAGGGGAGACTGGCCCTGAACAATTGATAGTTGACAAGTTGTAAGTCGCTTTGGATAAAAGCATCTGCTAAATGCATAAATGTAAATGTAACCCTAAGTTGCTCTAGGATGTAACTGACAGCTGACAAATGAAATTCGTTTTGGTTAAAAGCATCTGCTAAATGCATAAATGTAGGTTTACTTGGTAAAAAACTAGCAAAACTCACTTGAACAGAAATAAAACCATCACCATCCACCAACCTTTCTCCTCTGCTTGCACTGTCTCCCCCATCTAGCTGAAAGGGAATTCATTTCACGGCTGTTTTGTTTTTCCAACGCGAGTGTGCTCGAATCAACGGCAAGCCATCCTAACACACTATAGACTATCTGTGTGTGTGTGTGTGTGTGTGTGTGTGTGTGTCTGGGGGGGGGATTTCCACCTAATAAGCACGTCCACATCCCTGCCTGAGGCTCTACATGTCAGTCAAAGAAAGATAAAACAATCAGAAAGAGCCGTGTCGTTACCTAAAACAAACACTCAAATACATACATCTGCTCACACACCACAGCCTGAGGGGTGTTAATTACAGAGCCCGTTTTTTTATATTCGCATTAAAAAGGAACACATGTTCTCGAGAGGATGCGAGCGTCATGCCTTGTCCATCCTGGCTTGATTCAAACCGGCGCCTTAACATGTGAAACTGATGTTTCCTGAATGTGTCAGCTGAACCTGTTAAGCATGGGGCTTGAGTAGGCTGCTTGGAGCTACGGTACAGACAGCCTGATCCTGTAGACTGGTGATTTCACAGGGAAGCTCAAACAGAGCCCCTGAGCTGAGCCAGGCTGTCTGCTGGGGTTACCATAGAGAGTATATACACCTTAGGTGTAACAATTATGTGCTTGTGCGTTATGTGAATTCATGAGAATTAACTGGACATTTGGGCTAATTTCAAGAAACTGTGTCATATAAACCTACAAAAATGAATTACTTCACTGAACAATGAATTATTTAATTGAATTATTTATAAAACCTGTTGCGAAGAGGTGAAATATGATTTTTGCTAATCAGTTACTAACCCAGGATAAGAGATCTGCACAGACTTAGCACGTCACACTTCAAACAGCAAAAAATGCACAGATGTAATTACAATAAAACCAAAAGTCAACCAACCCATAACCTGTTGTTCATGGCTGCTGAACATTATAAATAGGAATAAGAATGGGAGTATTTGGTACAGCGTGACCACATAGCGAAATGGCAGCCAAATCTAATTGATGAGGGGCCCCATTCAGTTAGCGTTAGCAGCCAGTTCGCAAATTGTACCAAATGTTATATCTACCAGCAGCACTTGGCAACCTCAAAGAACAGGGATATAGGCTGATTGGATGTGGTGTGTGTGTGTGTATGTGTGTGTACAGGTGAGCTTGCACAGATGAGCATGCTGAGAGTTGGAAAAGGGTGATGAGTGTTGTGAGGCAACAAGGCCATGCAGCCAACAGGTCTAACTTCACTCATTAGTTTCAGCTCTCTGCTACTCTCCTCTGTTCTCTGATGGGATGCTAACTAAGCTCTTAACAACATCAAGGGGCAGTTATGGCCCAGATAGGGATTAAGTCTGGTCCAAGAGTAAAGAAAAACTTCAATGGAGAGCTTCAACACTAAGAAAGAGCTTCTGATCCAGGAGGAAAGCTACAAGAAAGACCAAAAGGCTCAAACCAAAAGAACACGAAAGCCGCCGAAAAATCATGAAGGTCAGAGGCTTGAACCTGATGACTCAGTTTTAGTTGCTCAGTCATCAGTGAAACATGACGGACATGAAAAACCTGACTAGTGAAGGGCCAAATAAATGCTCATTTAATGCTGGATGGATTAAAGACATTGCTTTAATCCATCCAGCTGACAGGCCGCTATCAAACAGAGATCCTTAAAGTCCTTAATGATTCAGTCACAGAGTGCTTGCTTGAGGTGACTAGATTTCTAAGCAAAATCGATACACAGAAACATGCCAGAGCACCTGAACTAAATTGAAATGTGCGATATTCCCCAAAAGGGGTGAAAACACCTAGTGTACTCTACATCAAAGTCTTGAGTCAAGGTTTAAAACTAGGCCACTACATAAGCCACCCAGACAAGCTCATGTAAGACAATTAGGTAAAAACCCTCTGGATCAAAGACAGACAGACAGATTTGAGTATCTGCTTCACTCAACAACCACCGTTCCATCAGGAAAAATAATGACTGAAATCTAATGTTTTTATAAGTCAAGTGTTTCCAGCCAACTAAGTATTTGATGGTTCAGCCCAGACTCTTACCTGACATGGTGGCGGGTAAGATGGCCTGGCCCACCAGTCCGGGCTGCAGTAGGTTGTGGTCGTACTGCCCCGTGAGGACCGAAGTGCTGGGAATATAGATTCCTGCCTCGGCACCAGTAGTTTGAAGTAGGCCCACAGGTGGCAGGGTGTCTGTCGGTGGCGGTGCCGGCCCTCCTGCGGACTGCTGGGAGGCCTGAGTCGCGGCCTGGCTTGGGTCGCCCTCCGAAGCCTGGTGTCTGGCCCCCTGGCGGTCCGAACTGGAAGAGGAACTAGACCCTGCGCTGCGTTTGGCCCTCTTGCCCTCGGAAGTGGGTCGCAGATGGCTCTGAATGTGCGTCTTGCGGTGGCCAGAGGTGCGGAAGCGTTGCTCGCAGATGGGGCACTTGAAGGGCTTGGAGCCTGTGTGCAGACGCATGTGCACCTTCAAACTGCCTTTGGTGGAAAAGGCTGTGTGGCATATGTGGCAGCTAAACAGCTTCTGACCTGCAGATACCACAATGGACATCAGAGGTATATTTGTGATTCACACACACGCTCACTCTCATGCTTCCTTCTCTCTCTCTCTCACACACAGTCATACTCTTCCTCTCTCTTGTCTCACACACACACGCAAAAACACACACATTGCACACAGGCTCTCCCTATTAGCCTCGCTAACAGTCTTGCAATCATAGAACTTCATCGCACATTAGCCCATTTTGTTCAATTTAGCTTGCTTTAAAGTCATAATTAAACCACTCTAAGTCATTTCTTTGGGTCCTAATGGCTGAGAGGTTGCGCACAGGAGCTTGTTTTTCTGCAGCCTACCACTGAAAATTAATGGTGATTAGTTTTGGCAGCTTGGGCTTTGGGAGGTGAGCCTTCGGTAATTGCTGGAGAAAATAGGACATACGGCAGCAGATTCAGAAGCTTTGTGCCTTGTGCTAACTCTCAAATTTGCTGATCTGTGACCAAAAAAATAGAAGAAAAAAAATGTTGGAGATGAGGGATGCAAATTGGAACTGCTCCAAAATGGTGCCCTGCGGAGCAGCATGAATAAGAAGTCAATGAGACAGTAGGCAAAGAGTTCTACCATCACCTGACCTGCTCAGAGGCAACAGGCTTAGCGACTTAGAGACAACGATAAAGACAATGACAAGAAAATAAAACAGTGCATGACATAATTTGTGAACAATTTTCTGTCATGCATCATCAGGGTTTTACTAAAAATAAGCCGTACCATGTATAAACTGCAGATCAATGTTTTATGAAAAAGCATACCCAAATCAATATATTAACCTTGGTGAATGGTCAGTAAATCACAGTATATTTGTGTAGTGTATCCATGTATGGATATCAAAAAAATGATGAACCAACTAAGAGATGACATCAACATACAAATCTAGCAACTGACCTGTGTGTGTTTTCACGTGACAGTCTAATGTGGACTTCACTGTGAAGCTTTTCCCACATTCATCACACTTGTAAGGTTTCTCTCCCGTGTGGATCCGAATATGCCTGCAAAACACACACATGCATGCAAAAACCACACACACACATGCATACGCACACCCACACACACACCACATGATCATTATCATCCTCATTATGTCATCTTGAAATGTAAACAGAAACTGTGTTACCACTGTTACACACAAGAGAACCCCAGTTTGAGTTGTACAATCAAGGTATGTAACTACACCTACACTGGTTAATTTGTTTTATTTACACAACACCCTAGGAGAATTTTGTATCTTTTAGATCCAATTTGTTAGGAGACACTTGTCACCTCAATTTATTGATGTGAAATGGCTGCAAAACACACACACACACACAAACCACTATTCTGCTACCTTTATAAACACACCAGAAATCAAACTCCAGTTGAGTGACAGTCTGCACTGGTTCAAACTATTTTGTACCTTTTTGGCACCTATTTTGTCAAGAGACACTGATCACATAAGTCTGGCTTCCTTATAGCGTCACAGTACAGTTACCTCTGTGCATTTCACACATAAAATACAGACACTGTTAGGGACTGTTGAGTCTAAAGCTATCAGCCTCTGACACAGGAGACAGGGTATTTTGCACACTCTTGTTGAAACATGTCTGACTCCGACTGAGGAGATAAGGCTGAGGAAAAAAATGAAGCCTAAATCGATCTGAGAAGACCAAAACAACATAAAAGAGATGATTATCAGGTATGCCTGAAAGAGTATGTGTCAGACTCACACTCATCTCCTAAGATACTATCCTGACTCACAGGGGGACAAATACCGACATAGTGACACCTATGTAGAGAGGCACTACGATCACAGTAGATCAAACAGCAGTCTGTGTGCTGGGTTGGTGTTTGTTTGTTTTTTGTCCTGCAAGGCAAGACAGGGGAAGGCAAGTTCATACATATATAGCAAATTTCAAACACAAAGGAATTTCAATGTGCTGTACAAAAGACATAAAATAAATAAAACTGATAAAGGCATAAAACAATTAATATAAAATATAAAGGGTACAGAATATAAAAAGAAAGATAAGTGAATCATTAGGAGAAAGCATCTGAAAACAGCTTGGTCTGCAGTCTAGATTTGAACCTGCCAATAGGGGCATTTTTGATGTATTCAGTAAGTTGGTTCCAAAGCTGAACTACATAGCAGCTGAAAGCTGCTTCATCACACCTTGTTTTGACAGCAGGTTTAACGGGCAATTTTTTTCTCCTGTGACCTGAGAAACCTAAATTGTGTGTATTGCTGAAACATGTCAGATAGGTAATCAGGTCCTGTCCCATCTAGTGATTTAAACACAAGCAGCAATGTGTTGAAGTCAATTCTGTAACTTAAAGGAAGCCAATGCAGGGACTTTTGAATTGGAGTAATGTGTTCTTTTTGTTCTTGCAAGAACCCTAGCCGCTGCGTCTTGGATCAGCTGAAGATGATCAACCCTGCAACCAAATTTCCCTCATAATTCTGTCCACTAATCACTAAACACACAAAGACAGTTCTTCAGAGGTCACAGGCTGAGACAAGCTGAGAGGAGAGCGTGTTTTTTGGGATGGGGTGAACACACAGACTGTGGACCCTTCCATTACCATCCAGTGACCTGCAGAGGGAGGAGGTCGGGGTGTGTGTGTGTGTGTGAGTAAGAGACCTGTCTGCACCCAGCAGGGGATGCTGCAGTCTCTGACAGCTCTCAGGGTGCAATTTAACACAGTCAAAGATCCATGCTGGCACTAAGGGGTCCAGGATTGAACTACAAGAGGAGGGGAGAGAGGAGTGACAAGTAGCAAAAGCAGACGGAAAAGAAATGACAAAGGAAGAAAAACAGAGATAAATGGACAGACAGACAGAAAGAAAGACACATCGACAAAGACAAAGACAGACATACACAAAGGGAAACAACACAAATGGCTCACAAACACACCCAAGTTGATGTATGTTACCTGACGAGGTCACTGGGCTTCTTGAAGCTCTTGGGGCAGTAGGTGCAGCGGTTGGCAAATTTGGGTTCTGTCTCCAGCTCCACAGCCTTGTCCTTGATCTCACTGATGCGGTCGCGCTCAGCGGCTGACTGGGCCAGGACCTTCTCTGACAGCGACGCCCCATCACCTGGCTCCTGTTTAGCCAACTCAGCGGCCTGCTCCTCAGTGAAGGTGATGATGCCAGCCCGGTTCCTTTTGGTGCCAGAGCGACCGTAACCGTCCTCTTCCTCACCTTCCTCCTCCCCCAGCACTGCAATGGTGGCACAAACAAATACATATTAGATATATTTCAAGATATATAATGGAATTTTGTATTGTGATTTGTATTTCATCTCAAAAGGTTTTAATCATCACACAGCTTTATCAATTTTTAGCTGGTTGATGGCTGATTGTTACATCCCTAGTTAGAGACCTACATTTTGACCTAAATGGCTTAAATGGCTTTTGATGTAAATCAATTCTGGAGAACGAAAGGTAGCTTATAGCAATCTGTAAAATGTAAATGTACTTAAAATGGTATCTGAGGAATAAAAATCCCAAACCATGGTTATGATTATTTTTAATACTTTAATTAATTTAATTAACTTAAATATTCATTTTTAATTATTATTTTTAATAATAATTGTATTAAACTAAATATTCACTTTGTTATTAATCTACAACTGCAATGTTTTCAGTAACTGTGTAATAGCTGTACAATAACTCAAATAGCATTTGTATAGAATGGCTTGCCATAGAGGCACATATGGTTGGTTCCAAGAGACAAAGGCAGTACTGAGACTCTTTTCCTTTTAAAGCTGTCAGTATGCCCTCATCATGCTTCATCATTAAATTAGACATGTTCCTCCTCTTCACAAGAGTTTTTAGACATGTTACACCCCGGTGCTTAAATGTTGAATTTAGTAGTACCACATTTCGGTACTCAACCCTAATCCTACCTCTAGACCCAACGGCATGATCCTTCTTCAGATGCTTCCTGCAGAGCAGGTTGGTTCTGAAGGTCTCGACACACATGGGACACTTAAAGGGCTTCATGTTGAGGTGGATGATCATGTGGCGGTTCAGGCTGCCATTAGTGGTGAAGGAGGCGTCACACACATTACACTTGAAGGCTTTGAGTCCTGTTGGGGGGGGGGGGATTCAGAGAGGATTATCAGAAAAAAAGAGAGAGGGTGACAGATTGGGTAGGTATGACACACATGTAGAAAATACAATCAAATACGACAGAGAGAAAAGGTTCATTTTAAACAGTTAAATAATTTTGGGGTATCATTAGAAAAACAGACCACTATGTACACTACTGAGAGAGCTCAAAAAAACCCTGAGCTGGACAAATGTAGTCTTTCCAGCCTGTCCAGCACATCTGGTCTTACCTGTGTGCGTGTTAAGATGGGACTTGAGCACACCGGCTGAGACGAAGCTCCGGCCACACAAGTTACACCTGTATGGTTTTTCGCCCGTGTGCGAGCGCACATGTTGCTTCAAGTGGCTGGACTTCTTGAAGCCTTTACTGCAGATGTTACACCTGACATCAGAAGACAATAATGTCAAAAGTCTGCAAAATACACACCTCTCCTTCCGCCAAGCAAAGACTTTTTGGCCTCACATACTCCTGTCAAATAAAGCTGACAAATAAGGCATTCAATAAATCCACTAACAGGAAATGGGTTTTTGAGAAAAATTGTGGGTATTTGAGCTCTACACTCAATCAAATTTCCAACCTATTGCCACATAAAATTGACTGTCTGGGATTGCTTATGACTCATGGTTGTTTCTGTGATGTTTTTGTTTCCGAAAACATCACACTACTGAAGTCCCCCCTCCACCCCCCCTCAATCCAAGCAAGTTTATTTACAACTTAGTAGGTAACAACAGCCAATACTGCCTTCATCTCAGTAGTACACATGTATGTTTGCTGGAGGGAATGATAGGTTGTGTTGACTATTGGTTCACATGACTGCATACCATCACAGTGAAAATATAAAACCATGTAAAAGACCTAACTTGCATGAAAAAGGGGAAAAAAGGTATCAAAAAGGTAAATCTAAGCCCTTTGAGAGGCTGGCTAATTCTCTATTCATCACAGCTAAAGGGCTCATTTTGGACAAGTGGTGTCCATTAGAAATGTGATGTATGAGAGACGATGTGTTGGCTAACTGAGTAATTTGTGACAACAACATCCATCACGGCTCTCTATCAGAGCCAGCTATCAGAGTCACAGCTAAAGAGACGCAGCCAGGACAGAGCCGCTTTTGAGTGCTTGATTTTGCTTAAAGGGTGTGTGTGTGTGTGTGTGTGTGCATCTGCAGATTTGCTGCTCAGAGCACAACAATCCACAAGCACACACATCCAGAGCCAGCAGAGAATGTAGACTGGGACATTCAAGGCAAAACGGACGCCATCCATGTCAAAATGTGATGGCACATTAGACAGATCTGAACCATGAAATGAAACGAAGCATGAAAAGAGCAATGAACACTTGAAGGATCCTGTACATTTTTTAGTACTGTTAATGATGAATGTTGGTTAAACATCGAAAGTACACTTAAAACTAAATTGTCCATTGCAATGAACTCTGACCTGAAAATTCTTGACAATCCATTAAACTACCTGCTGTTTCCATGACATCGACACCCCCAAAGACGGGCATAGTTACTTTCCCCGAAAAACAAATGACTAACAACTTTTACACAACTTCCAAATAGGGATGAATACAATTATACTATTCCCTCTTGTACATTCCTAACACAGCATTGTCATTCTATTGGGCTTCTTTAAGAAATTCCAGTTAATCATCTCTTTGTTTTGGATCTGGTGTTGTGCTAAAGGTCATTAACAAAACCACCTGTCCTTGAGTTTCCCAGAAAGTCCGCACACAGGCAAAGGAAACAATAAAGAGATAAATAAATGAATAAAAGAAGGCAAAGTCCTTTTTTATCCCCCACCGCCACTCCCCTTTCCCCCACTCTCTCCAGGCCTCCGCTCCCCTGCTCTTTGTTTTTTCGGCAAGATGAGGGGGAGTGCTGTCCTTCAGATGTGATTCGGCCCTTCCCATCACCACTGACAGCTCAGAGGGGAAGAGGAGGCATGCTGGGATAGCTAATTGAAGTAGCAACAAGACGAGAGTGATGAGTGGGAACACAGAAAATGAACGTGCGGAAGGAAAAAAACTCTCGGTCACTCATCAGGCGAGAAACAAAAGCCCAACAACCCGAGTTTGTTAAAAGTGCTTACGAAAATGTTAATGTTATAAACACTGTTACTTCATAATAATTGTGTAACTGGCAATTCATGATAGGAGCATGTGTTCCTGCTGTTTTATTATATGTTTGTATTATTATTATTACTATTATATATTTTTTTATTTGTTTTATTTTTCTGATGAAATGCAGTGGGTGCACACTTGGTATATAAGGGAATTACAATTACCATTGATAGTTTGATACTCTGTATGAACATTTGTTCTGCTTCTCGGAACTTAACAGACAGATTTTTGTTTGCAGTGGGTGTGTAAATACAGGCTCAATGTCAACAAACAGACTCAGCAAGACTCTAATTTTTAGATTTAAATTAATGTTGGTCTCTGTCTTGAAACAAATGAGAGCAAAGACTTTCTTTCCGAGAGAAGACTTTCTTGTCTGAGCAAGTTGGAAGTTTTTAAATGGAATGACTGTTGGACCAAATCCTAGCTAAATAATGAAATGTCAACTTCAGTCAGAAGGCAGCCAGTCAGATGAAGAATAAATTTCACCACCTCACCAGCAGCAGGTGAACCATAGTACAGAATACACAACACCATAGTTTAATGACAAGCAATGAAATGGTGAAATGACTAAATGTCCAAGACTGAGAGAAGTCATTACAAGCTAAGACATTCATCACTCAATAGTCAGCTGAAAACCCTTGGATGTTGACTTTACTATAGGAAGGAGGTAATGCATTAGACAGGATGCATTACAGGTGAACAAACCCAGCCCTGAGATGGTCCCTATATACACACACAGACACACACAGACAGACAGACACACACACACAGACACACACAGACAGACAGACACACACACACACACACACACACACACACACACACACACACACACACACACACACAGACACACAGACACACACACACACCTGTAAGCCCTCTTGATCTCTTCACCCTCATCCTGATAGTCTTGTCTAGCAGATAGTTGGAGTTCCCCTTGGGGTGGATCCTGAAGTAGACCACCAGCCTAGGTAACACACAAGCCAACCCATTGGCAACTAAGATACATGCATACATGTCAGAAATATATATTATAAAAAAATATTTATTATATTATTATATTTATTTATTATTATATTTTATAATATCTATAAAAAAAATACATGCATATGTGATTCATTTGAACAAGTGTGTGTGTGTGTGTGTCCATATCAAAACATGAATGTGTGAGTATCTGAGGGGTATGTTTGTTCATTTGAGTGTATGTTTACATGTGTGTGTGTGTGTGTGTGTATGTGTGTGTGTGTGACCTACCACCTCAGCATTGGACACGTGCAGCAGGTTCTGTGGGTGGTAGCTGGAGGAGAGGGCCTGTGATTCAAGTGTGCTGGAGTCCTGCAGCTGTTGGACTGTGGAGAACTGAGGCGGCGCACTGAAGCCCTCGGTTATGGTGAAACCTGCAGGGGTGTGTAGTATCGGTAACACCAACAGCCATTATTTAGCACACCACAACAACAATACTTCATAAACGGTGTGTGTATGTGCATTGTATGCGTGTGTGTGTGTGGATGGGTGTGGGTAGTGGGTAGGGAGACATCATAGACAGAGTGGGAAGCAGAGGGCCCACCTATCACACCTGTCTTGTTACATAACACAAACAGACACCTACACACGCACGCACGCACACACTCACACGCACGTGTGTTAAATCACTTCCAAAATTCCACCAGGCATTATATGATGTACGTTGTACGATGGTGTTGGAAGACAGGTTGTGTTTCCAGACAAAATGACCTGTCCAGAGCGAGAGCCTCTAACGTGATTAGTGTTAATTCCCACACTGACCCTTTCCTTACCCCTGCCTGTGAGGAGCACTATGGGCCTACTGCACCTAAAGGCCAATACGTATTTCAATGGCGCGTAACATCATTTCCAAATGCTAGCCATTTGTCAGCCATAGGTCATCTTTCTAGAAAATCAATCTACTTACTGCTCCATCCAATAGATGTTGACATAAGCCAGAAACAAAAGGAGATAAAGCAGGTCTCTTCCCTCGTTGGACCTCCATATGCGCAGACCACACCTCCACCCCCCTCCATCCCCACCCACCCCACGTGAGGACTAGTGGTATGCGCCATTGTGCAGACCAAAATCACTGGCAAATGCGCAGTCAAGGCCTTGCAAATTTGCTTACGATGTGCCCAAAACAGGCAAAAGGAATACCAGTTTCGGTAGCCACGGACAACCCCTAAAACCAGATCATTATAACTGTTTAACTGGTAGTGCTTGCAAGGTCAATACATCCACAGTTGCATATTACACATAATAACAATATAACATAAACTTGCCAAGAAAGCCTATCAATCTGTCACACAATCTAAAAGTGAATCTCTCAAATGATTTTGATGAATCACTTTGATTCTTGATGGAGACAAACATTTGCCAGCAGCTTTCAGCTATCTTTCAGTGTGTGAATAACACTAATTTAATAACTGTGGCTGTTTCAGAGGGGAGAGGCAGAGATGAGCCTCTTCATGCATCCATTCAGTCAACACAATGGGCTTTTGTTGTTATCAACAGATCATCACACTTTTCAGACACAATGGCTTAAAGTGGCCTTCAGATAAGCATCCACAGCACATGAGGAGGACTGTACCCGACCCTCACGCTGACTGACATACTAATGTGTGTACCAGTGAGCGCTCTTCCAAAGGGAAGGGGAGTCCCCCCTCCCCCTACCCAAAACTGCAATTTCTAGACCATACTACTGTAACCCGCTACTACGATAACATCTGCATTTACATTTATGCATTTAGCAGGCGCTTTTATCCAAAGCGATAAGAGCAACTTAGGGTTAAGTGCCTTGTTCATGGACGCAATGGTGGCAGCCGGGATTCAAACCTACAGTTTTCCAGGCTGCTACCATGCTAGCCAGGTCCCTTAACCTGGAGACGGGAGTAGGAGTCAGGTGAAATCTATTTGTGGGAAGCAGCCTTTGTCAGAGGTCCAGAACTCAAAGACAAGACAATGCAGCAGGAGGGGTGCTGTGATGGAGTGGCAGAGAGTGAGAGGGACAGAGACGAGTGGTGAGGTCCATCATGATTAGCCCCTGGAGAGAGCCTGATGAGATACAATCTGCGGATAGGCAAGACCCTCCCTGTTCATCAGTGTCAACCTCTCTCTCCCTCTCTTCCACCCTTTCGCCCTTCCTCATGCCCACAACCCCCCCGCCTTTCTGTCTTTCTCTCCATCTCCTGCCCTTAGGACTGTGAGGAGTGTTATCTGACTGACAGATGGTATCTGTTGCTGAGCATAGCAATGCCTGCAGCCTTTAAAGCAAAGGGGATGCCTGGGATGAGTTGTGCCCTGGGCAGGGAGGAAAAAAAGAGAGAGAGAGGCTGTGGTGGTGCTGTGCTAAGACAAATGAATGAGGACAGAGTGAGTCATATTTTGCATTAGAGCTGCTCTGGGAAGGCCAAGCTTATTGGATTTGTGTTGTGTTGTGTGTTTTTTTTTAAGGGCCAATGGAGAGAGGGACACAGGAGAGATGAACGGTGATGGGAGAGCAGAAGAGTAACAGGAATGAGGAGAGGCACAGCTAGTGAGTAAGTAAGTGGATGCTTGTGTGTGTAAGCCTGCATATTTATGAGTGTGTGTGTGTGTATTGCTTGTGAGTGTGCGTGCGCATATGTGTGAGCAAGGATGTGTATGTACAGTATGTATGAGATAGAGAGAGACAGCTTGAGAAAGGGAGAATGTAGGCATTTGTATTAGACCTACCTTGAGAGAGTGCGGGCTGGTCATAGGCCGGCTGAGGCAAGGCTGAGGCATCATACTGGCCCATGTTCTGTTGGAGGGGGTGCTGCGGGGCCACAAACTGGTCTGTGAGGGTAACAACAAGACACTTCCAAATTAAGAGGTGCAAAACCCAAAACAATGCTAGCATATATTTGCTATGGACTGCATGAAACATTCAGACAACACCACACACCACGACAAGCTAAACAAGTGAAGCAGTGAAGGGGCAATGGTGCTTAAAAACGGTAGCTGTGCAAATGTGGCGACATCACTGGCAGTCTGGTAAGAGTTGTGCCACAAGAAGCGGAGAACCACTTGAAGCCAAGGAGAGCCAAGAAGCAAGTAAAAACCTGATGCCATCGGTAGCCAGTTGTTAGGCTTCATAAGATGCAGATGGTGAACACACCGATCAGAGGCAGATTCCAGGGCCCTTCTCCAGATTTGAGTCTTCAAAGTTGGACATGTCTCTTCTGAACATGTGACATTTCCATGCAACGGCACCACTGAACAACAAGGCCAGAACACCAGTTGTGGTGCAACCAGATGGTGCTTGACATTTGATGCATTTTTATTGTTGTGCCAACAGGGCAAACTCTGTGACCTTTCTACCTTGTCCCCCCGTCTCTTTCCAGTAGAGGGGGAGCAGCCGCAACATAACGCACTGTCCACGTTTGGAAGGTTGCTCTTTTCATTTGGAAAGTACAAAACATCTCTCCTTCCCCACATACCAGCAGGTAAACAGAAAGAGCAGAAAAACAATCCTTATAAGGCAGCAGGTAAATGTCACACACAATTTGGGCATCATCTCCAAAAAGTGAGGAAAAAAAAGAAGAGAGAGAAAGAAAAAAAACTCTGGTGTTGCCTCAAAGTGAGCCTGTCCTTGCTCATCAAAAGATCGTTCCCATTCACTTGAGGCAGACTTGAAACGAAATGATAATATTCTCAAGGTTTGGCTTTTACTGATGTCTCTCGTCTGAACATTTGAAATGCATTGACTCAGAGCAGCAATCACTGCGAAAAAGCAAAGGTTATCTTTCATGAGGGCTACTGCACAATCGCTCCTATTGAATGGTTACAGACCTCATGGTCCTTCAAGAGCTTTGTTGCAAATGAGTATCAGTGTATGTGACACTGTCAAAACTTATTTCAGGTTGCTTCACCTCTTTTGAATGTGTGTGTGTGTGTGTGTGTGTGTGTGTGTGTGTGTGTGTGTGTGTGTGTGAGAGAGAGAGAGAGAGAGAGAGAAAGAAAGAGGGGGAGAGAGAGAGAGAAAGAAAAATAGCTAGGGTAGTCAGGGTCTGTTTCATATTCAAAGTAACAAAGGGTTCCGTGCTATTTCTTTGATGTGCAAGCCATTCCTAGCTGAAAGGTCAGTCGCTTAAAACTTTACAATGTGGGGTTAAGGCAATAGGCTTTCATCTTAAATCAGTGGCTACGCTAACTTCACCTGCACCGAAAGTTTTCAACCCCACAGGAGTCTACATACAGTGTGGAAAGGAAACAAATGAAGGCAGCACAGTCCCATAACAATATCAAAATGACATCTTCAGCTGTGAAGGGACAAGCTATTAGATTCTGCAAAAAGAATGCTAACATAATGCCACCGCTGTGTAAATCAGCGATGGCACAGTTGTATGAACACTAAATTTGTTGATTGCAATGTAATTGCCTATCAACTACGCTGATAACTGGTTAGCAACATCATTTACATTTGTCCTACTGAATAAATTCTCTTCTCAAATCGCTCACTTATCTATGACACCTGCACGGAAACACATATTTTGTCATAGTGCTCTTGTTGCATCTTACCATCATCCTGCACCAGGGATTCTTCCGTCAACGACGCCTGCAGCACCACCTGCTGGGGGCCCCCCACCACCTGCGTCTGTCCCAGCTGCTCCAGCATGCCTTGCTGCTCTGAGCCCACCCCGGCAGGGGGTGGAGGCTGAAGCACACCGCCCTCAATCTCCACCTGCATGTCGTGGGCCACTGCAGTGGCGGCACCCCCCATGGGGTCCTCCAGTGAGGCTCCGTCTGTGGGGCCTTGTTGCTGCTGGAGCTGCTGAGCCAACTCATACCTGCAGAGGCAACATGATGAGACACATGTATCTATTAAAGCACCACTGCTGTGATCAATTCTTGCCATCAATTCACTGTGAGCATGCCTCTGGTGTAATCAATTTTTGATCAGATCATCAGATTATGCTTTTATTTTTTTCGGCTTTCTTTCTGAGTGGATAAACTGGATTGTACTGATCTTTAATCAGAGTCATGTGCAGTCTCAACCTTCAGCGTGATCAATATCTGATCAATATCTGCAATCAATATCAGACTGTGCTGTTTTTGTTGTTATTCTATGTCTATACCATTGACAGTAATAACTGTTAGTAAAGGGCATGATCATTAGCACTTTTGGGCTACAGTGAAGGCAAATCTAAGCAGGACATACACAAAGCACTATGGCAACACACATACAGAAATAGACTGGTTTTTTAATGTCCAAAGTTCGTGCGTGCTGTTGTCACATCTCAAATGCCAGTCCCACTATTTATAGAGAAAACAAACCGCAAGGCTAATGCACTGATGCGTTCCATTTACAAAGAGCAGGCTGCAACCATTTGCTTCCACAATAAACAATGGCACTGGCAACACCAAACATGAGAGCGCTGAATACATTAAAAAGAAAATAGACTAGGCTTCTAACACTATTTTTACACTCTGCTAATGTTAACGTTTCAGTTGTGTGCCCCAAACGGCCTGTGACAGCATAGCTCGGCAAACATTTTGGTTCCATTACACATCCAGTGTAACTGTTACAACAGCCCCTCATACACTTAATTTCAGCTGCGTGTCCAAGTAGCCTGGCCATAAGAGACCTTCCAGTGTGGTCCACTTCAGAGAACTGACAACGATACTGACTGACTGCTGCTGCTAATGGCTTCGTTCGAAATTGAACATGCAGAATCGGGCGACACAAGATGGCCGAGATCTGCCGATATTGGCAAACCAGCACACAAACACTCAAATTTGGGCCACAGACACTCATCAACACATCAGATGTCCGACAGTTGGTCAGTTGTGTCCACATTTTTAGTCAGCTGACCTGTGAGTTTTCATGTGCTTCCTGCAGTTAGGTGAGGATTTGAAGGTCTTCTGGCAGTAGGGACACATGTAGGGGCGCAGGTCGCTGTGGGTGGTCATGTGGCGGCGCAGGCTGCCGCTGGTGGTGAACGTGGTGTCGCACATCAGGCACTTGTAGGCCTTGAGGCCAGAGTGGGTGCGGATGTGGGCCTTCAGGACCCCTGAGGAGGCGAAGCCCTTGCTGCATTGGTTGCACTTGTACGGACGCTCGCCAGTGTGAGACCTTATAGATACGAGACAGAGATGACACACTTCGAAGGGGGATCATTACATAGAAAATTCGCAGATACAGACTTCTTATCCTGCTCTGGTCCATCTAAATTACCCTTTGTTGTTTATTAATTTTATGAGCATCAATTAGAAGAGTAAAAACTATGAATAAGGTGCCAGCTTCTATTTCAAAGACAGTAAAACTCATTTGTCTCATTCATTAATAAAATTCATTCAACTCATTCATTAATAAAATTCCTTTCTGTCACTTACTTCCCATCAACTTCATAGTCTTGGGGGGGGGGGGGGTCTACTGAATGACTGTGACTTAATAATGGCATTTGGAGTTTGGGCTTTGGACTGCATATTTACACATTTTGATCTCTTCCAGAACATAACACGTGAGCAATGTTGCTCTTATGGCACTGACCGAGGGTATGGATCTCATCTGTAAATGTTAGTGGTTATGAGCCCAGTCCTCTGAGGACTGACATTATCTGCCTCTGCAGGGCTGGGGTGGTGGGGGCTGTCATAATCTTTAAGGTTGAGGTTATGAGGGATTTTATTAGGATCTTTTTGTCTCTCTTTTCTATTCCCTATTGGGAGTTTGACCTTTACTGCAAGGGTTTCTTCGCCTCATACATTGTACAGAAATGAAAAAAGGCACAAAATTAGTTGATGCTCTAAAGTGTAAAATGACTTTATGATTAATGAGTGGTTGGTCACTTAACCCTGACTCCAATTTCCAATTTTGAAAAAGGTTTTATTCTTCTGCACCAAAAAAGAGATAAAGCCTTTGAATTTGTCATGGAAAGCAGGTCTGAGACCCGTCTTCTCACAGGAGTGATTTTGAAGTTTAACAACCACAAACGTTTATTTATGGCAAACATTTTCTAAGCAAGTGTCTTTTTTCACTTGTTGGTTTGCAAGACAGGAGGGGAGAACGTAGAGTGAAAGAAAGAACGTGCCATTAAGCAGTTTGCAAAAATAATTAATCATGCATAGTTGTGGCTAAAGCAATTGTTTATAGGGTTGGGCGGTATCCAAGTTTGAATATCGTTAAACCTTCTCCACATTTTCCCGGGGTATAAGGTATTACCGTAACTAATTAAAATTCACTTTGTAGTAGAGCTGTACATCTTTGCCCAAATCCAACACGACCAGATGGTATTGTGCTCGTTTTTCATACCCGTTCTCGGCAGGGTGCTGCTCGCTATGACAGCAAAAACACATGGATCTCAACACTTAAAACACACACGAAGTCTTGCCAATAAAACAGTGGAATTGTTATTGACAACCGCAGGCTATTTTTAATGTTGGGTTAAACTCGGGCAGTTTATGGGGTCAGATCAGGCCGGGTTCAGACAGAACGTGCGCGGTTTCAGGTAGGGTCGGGTAGGGTTTTTGGGGCCTCATTGAAACTCTACTTTGTATAAAGAAATAAATAAAGAGAATAAAGAATAAATGCATGCACAAAATGGGGAGAGAGGAATCGCGTGTGCGCACACGTGTGGGGTGGGGAGGGAGCGGGAAAGCAGATGAGATCTTTATACTTATCACTCTTAGTCATTACTATAGCCTCATAAGAGGGCGCAAATAATCACAAATACTGTTCCTTCTCACTGGCGCTATTGTTCATTTTAGTTAGCAATCAGCATCAACTTTTACGCAACTTTGAAGCTCCACTTGGTGAACTGCATTTAACGTGCAGACATACCTCGTCACGAAACATGAAATATACACATTTTCTACCAATTACGCCCGTCATGAGCTTGGTTTTCCGACATTGCCATAGACAGTAAAAGAAATCACATAGCTTTACATATTTGAATAATAACACCCCGGAACTTATAAGTAGGCCACGAAACGCGAGTGATATAGCAGAGATTAATTTAAAATATTAACTTTGTTGATAGGAATTTAACGAATTTTAAAGAATTAAATTCAAAACCCCACATGCTCACGAGTGCTCGACAAGCACATATTATTTATGCATTAAATAATTAATATTTATTATAATATTTGGCCCCTATAGGCCTATATGCGCAGCAGATCTTTTAAGTGACTGATACCGTTGGTATTTTTAGATACCGCGGGATACTTTATTAATATGGTATTATTGCCCAACCCGAGTTGTTTATCTACACCAAATAAACAATAATGCAAATGGAATCCAAAATTGTTTTGTGTTGATAAATACATAAATATCATAGTTAAAGCTAAACAACTTCACTACCAGGAGCTGATAGATATAATGTACTGTTTCATTCATAGGCGGAGGGATTCAGTACCTGACATGCTGTTTGAGATGGCTGGACTTTTTGTAAGCTTTGTTGCAGTAGGCGCACTTGTAAGGTCGATCATTCTCCACAAGGTCCAGGTAAGGTTGTAAAGACACACGGGAGTTTTGGTTGTGGATAAGACCTGGGTCAGACATCCATAGGCATATCAACATTATATACCAGGGCTTTAAAAAGTTAGTTTCTTTGCATTGTCTTACATCTCACTGAGATAGTGACTGACTCAAAAAGCATATATATGCAGATGCCTGCTCGTATGTGCAAGCGTATTTGTACAGTGTAAGTGGGCATGTAAGAGTGCATCAATTGTCTTTGTGTTAATGCATATGTGCATCAGCATGCTTGTGTATATGCTAAATGTACTAAAGTAGAATCTAAAAGGCTACTGCCAATACATATACACTGTATCTACCAAGCTATTTAAACATATTCTGTATGTTAAAAACCATGTGAATGCAACTTGAAGATACATGGTTCTGCAGTATTAAGTAATAAACAGCATGATTGTGAGTGCTTGCGCACTGTTGTACCCATGTCAGTGATGAGTATGGGCTCCTGGAGGGGGATGTCTGGTAGGGGCAGGTTGCTTTTGGACACACGGGCCTTGTGGGGCTTGCGTGGGAACTTGTGCTTCTTCTGCTGCATGCTCTTGAAGTGTGAGGCGATGTGTGTCTTGCGGTGTCCCGACGTGCGGAAGATCTTCTCGCAATGGGGGCAGGGGAACGGGCGCACCCCTGACCAGAGGAGAAAAGACCACAACAGTCTAACATGAAAGGTCAAGCAAGGTAGGTGAGGTTCCTGGTCAAAAACACCCTGCCCAACAATTAGTTTGGAAGGCCTCTGATGCAAAGGCCTAGGGTAGTCTCCCTCTTTGATGTTACCACAAGTTACCACAAGTTTGTCCTTAAAGACAAAATCCGGTATGAATCAATCCATAACCCTGCTGTTCAGTTGACATTAGCTGCCTGTTTGTTATTTGGTCTATGTATACCTATGTTCAGTAGCTGCCAAACTCCAAGGCCTCCCCTTACACCGTAACAGCAAAAAACTCTTGCTTCGGAGCCCTTAATTTCAAATGAAAGCCTGAGTTTATTCATATTATAAACATCCAAAACTCTCAGTAGGCTATATAAATGAATCCTTTTTGACAAGACACTTGTTTACTTTTTTCACGTAATGGTGTTGATTTTGCGGGGGTCTCGGGTGACAGGAAAGTTAATCAAAGCATGTCGCCGTCTTGAAAGCAGAATCTTAATAAACAATTAGACAGCGCCAGCACTGTCATTGTAATGAAGCAAGCGACTCTTTTTGGCCGCACCTGGGCGAACACAACCCACTTACAGCACAGCACAGCACACCATTCACTCCACTCCAAATATTAATTTGACTCTTTCTTTATTCCAGCTGTGACACTGAGCATGCCAGAGATGTGAAGAGGTGTTTAGAAGCCTACGTGCTTTTGACAAAACGCAGCATCAATAAGCTGACAGTAGCGGCTGTTGTGGTTTTCTTTAACCTGCCGGGATAACCAGGCTAATCCGAGAAGGAAGCCAAACAAAAATGAGAGAGGGGAGAGAGAGAGAAAGAGAGGAGAGAAAGAAGAAAGAAAGAAAGTAAGCGACCAAGCAAGAGAGAGAGCACTCATCAGCCCGGGAAAGAGAGCAAAATGCAGCTCATCTCACTGTGAAAGTAATTAAATGTGCTCCCCATGCAGTTAGACGCAGAGAGATGTGGTCAAGGTTGCCTTCCTGCAGGGAGCAGGCTTATGCCTGCACTGTGCACTCTTAATGAAGGTGCATGGGCTTAATGGGCTTTGGGCAGAGGTTGTCAGCTGAAGGAGCAGATGATTATGCAAGAAAAAATATGAACTTGGCAAAGCAAAACATTGCAGAAGAGCTCATTTGGCTTAATCAATGTGCTGGTTTTTATGAGTCATTAAAAGTTTATGTAGAACACAAACGCTACTCAGTATTGATTTATATCTAATCAAACACAAAATGCACCCCAAAATTATCCCAATAAGTTGTTGGCATTAGATCGTTGCTCTACAATAAAACAACATTATTGTAAAGCAGGTTTAGAGTAGTGGTGCAACAGACCTTCTTGGGTAAGTATACATTGCTCTATAGAACAAAGAATATTCCCTGAGCAACTTCGAGGTTACGAATGCTGAAAACTCATGTGTCCTTCTTTGCCTTTGTCATGAATGTTTGCTGTTCTATCTGTTATTCTCAACCACAGAGAGAAAGTGAGACTGAGAGAGACAGGGAGAGAGAAAAGTGAGAAAGAGGGAGGGAGAGAAAAGTGAGAGAGAGGGAGGTGAAGAGAAAGAGAGTGAGAGAGAAAAGAGAGCGCTGAGAACAAGGCTATCATCATTTACAAAGGAAAAAAATGAGAGAAAGAGAGAGAGAAAGAGAGAGGGGGAGAGCAAAACTGAGCACTAAGCAGGAGGGCCTGGCTCTCACCTGTGTGCAGGCGCATATGCACCTTCATGCTCCCAGAGGTGGAGAAGCACTTCATACAGAAATGGCACTCAAAAGCCTTGATGCCCGTATGTGTCTTCATGTGGGCCGTCAACGTGCTCTTGACGGCGAAGGCGCGGAAGCACTGCTTGCACTTGAAGGGCTTCTCATGCGTGTGGATGCGGATGTGCCGCACCAGGTCGCTGGGCTTCTTGAACTCCTTGGAGCAGTAGGGGCAGCCGTGCCAGCGCACGCCATTCTGCTCACGGATGGTGCCTGCAGGGGTGGAGGAGATGGGGGTGAATGAGGCTGCAGCAGGTACTGTTACGACCTCAGGGAGTAGGTCTAACAGTGGATAAAGAATTGACAGTGAGTATATGTATGCACACGAGACACACACACCTTGTTTGATTCACATGATTGCATACAGCAAAAGTGTGTGTGTGTGAGTGTGTCTGCATGTGTGCAAACTCTCTTTTGTGGATCACGGTGCTCTATACTTGTAGTAGTGATATAATGTGCAGACAGATAAATCCCCTAGGGACGGGCCTGCTGCGTTAGCATCCATTACTAATCCATCCATCCTAACTCCCCCCATACATATCACATGACTATTCTGTGAGGGACCCACTTCAAACTAAAACCCAAGTGACTCACTTTTAAAACTATTCTTTCTCTCCCTCGCCTTTCAGTCCCAACAATGACAGCTTAGAGTGTGCGCGTGCATCACTTCACTGGCCAGAGAAAATGAATGGAAACTTGTGATTCACAGAAAATTAGCTGTGCCATTACTATGCACACTACAATGACTTGAACAATGGCTTGTTGTCCTTTTTTGCTGGCCAATGTTTATATGGATTAATACTATTAGTACATACTTGTGCACTGATTACTATCTGCAATGCTTAAAAATGTTTCCATTTTTATTGTGCTCTGAATTGTGTGCTTTTTTGAATTTCCTACTTAGATACTGTATGTCAAAGAGAGAAAAAGAGGAAAAGAGAGACCCTGCCTTGTCTAGCATCCCTGGAAGAATCCTTGCTAAACAAAAGTTAATAATTCACGCTGTTGTGACCGCCTTGAGCGGGTCAGTTCATGCTATCAAATTTTGAGTAAAAACCTGTCAAAAAATTTCATCTCACATGATGACACCAAGATAAATTGATCCCCTAAATTAGACAGCCCAACCACTAGAGGTTCACTGCTTTAGGGTCAAACCTGCTACCGGTATTGTTATTGTCATTACCAAGCTAAAGCTTAAATGGAAGCCATCTGGGAGATCATTACCTGTGTCTTTCACACAGCCAAGGCCATTGTCACTCTGAGGAACACAGGGAGACCCACTTATAAAAGTGGTGGCATCATTTTTCAAAATGACTGAGTGTGAATAATAATGCAAAATCTGTCAGAGATTGATGGACCACGCTTGACATGTCCTTAGTTAAAGGGATAGTCCGGAGTCCATCAACCCATATCCTTGTTGTTCCAGGTAAATATATAGACTGAATTCACAAACTGGAAGCTATTGTTAACAGTGCACAGGAAAACGAACCCGAAAACAAAGTTTCTTGCCCTCAACAGTTAGCACTAGCTGCCATTTTGCAATTTGGTCTATGTTGTACCAAACTGTCTGGTTCTTATTTCTACTGACAAGGCTAGGAGTTGATTGACTCCTGGACTATAAGATCAAATCTGATCTTTCTATGCTTACAATGTTCTCAGTCTCTATAACCATAATGCTGTTCTGTTCTAGTGTTTTCAACATAGTCCAAACTCAAGCAGAGTGGAACTAAAATATCTGACAGAGCTGTCCTCAATTGCAGCCAAGTGTATCAAGAAGAATACTAGATTTATCTATTCATATACACCTTTCCATGTGTATCAAGAAGAATACTATATCTATTCATTCATATATACCTTTCCATGAAGCCTAATTGATTCCTGCCTCGGACACATTAAAACCTGGATGACTAATAATTTCTTATGTTTAAACTCTGATAAAAATGAAGTTATGATGATAGGCCCAAAACAGCTAAATGACATTTTACCTCATCACCAAAACTTACTCAGTGACCTTTCACTCTCATGTAACCCAAGAGTTAAAAATTTTGGGGTAATCAAGACCAGGACCTCTCTCTGAGTCATGTAGTCATGTAAAGCATATTTCAAAAACATCCTTTTTTCATCTACGAAATATTGCTAATATTAGAAAGTTCCTTTTGTTTGAGGATGCTAAAAAATACATGCATTTGTTACCTCCAGGCTTGATTATTGTAATGCTATTCTCTGTGTGGAGTGATAGCTGTATTAAAAACCTAAAGCTAATACAAAATGCCACGGCCCAAACACTCACTCAGACAAAAAATATGAACATATCTCTCCAATGCTGCCTTTCTTACATTGGCTCCCTATTAAGTTGTAAAATCTAAAGTCCCTATCAAATTGACTTTAAAACACTCCTCCTAACCTATACAGCCCTCAATGGCCCTACATGTCTTACTACCCTGCTAGACCCCTAACACCCCAAAATACTGGTCTCCTTGTAATCTCGACTATATCAAAATCTAGGATAGGAGGAAGAGCTTTCTGCTACCATGCACCTCTGTTGTGGAATAATCCTACCTCCTACATTTGTCAAGCAGACACTCTCAATACAGAAGTCCTTAAAACCTTCCTCTTTACTGCTCCCCGTAGTTAGGGATGGTGCATGGTGAATCATCACTCCTCATGGGTCTTAATGGGAAGGACTTCCTCTGCTGTTGCCTCCTGTTGTGGCGCATGGTGGCCACTGACCATCCCTGCAGTAGTGTTGAGTTGAAATGCACCATACCTTAGTTATGTTGCTACAGCCTAGCTGCTACAACTCTCTCTCTCTCTCTCTCACACACACACGCACACACACAAACACACATATATATACGCATATATACGATCTGTGAAGTGTGGCTCACTTTGACTGGCCTAACTGATTTGCTTCCTCTGCCTACATATACCATAGTCATCTCTGCTGAGTGTCATCCCTGCCTCTCACTGGTTAAATCCCCGTCATCAACTCCTCCTAAGCGAACTGTGAACTTCACAGGAGGCCCATGCCAGGACCGGCTCTTATTCCTAGAGGCCCTGCGACCGACCCCTCTTGATGGGGTCAAAATGGACTCCACCCTGTGTTAACCCCATAATCAATCTCACTGGTTCACTCTAACATTATGTCTGGCTGCTACTATGCTGTCCAAGAAGATAACCACCTATAGCTTATAATGTTGTGGGGCAATATTCTAGAATTAATATGATGCTCAGCCAAAACCATGGACAAACTGTAGTCTATCACTTATGGAAACTACTGCCTGTACTTTTTCTGCATGACCCGTGGCAGTTGGGTTGCCCCTTGAGACGTGGATCTGTCCAAGGTTTATTCCTTAAGTAACTACCACAAGGGAGTTTTTGCCCCAGTTACTCTTGGGTGCTCTTTGTTAATGTCTGTGATGAGTCACAAGACGATTCTATTGTAAGTAACGCTGTCTACATGTAATTGAATTTAGTTGAAAATTCACAGCAGGTTCAATAAACACACCCTTGTGCCCTTGGAGTTGCATTGATGGTACTACTGACTGAGTAAAGAGCAGGTGGTAGTCTGTCTCTTGTGAGTGGAGTAAACAACACTAAAACAACACCTCCATTAATATGCGAGTGGTGTGTCACAAGCACACAAACTTCTGTTTTTAGCTAATTAAGAGAGGTCAAGACACAGAGGGATAGTTCCACTGCTGGTGTGGAACAGTTGGCTTCTCCTGTTAAGACAGCTGATGAAGCCATACATTACAGTCAGGGCACATAGATAACGCATTTTTAGCAGACACTTCAGACTGACAAATGACTGGATGAAATAATGAAATTGAGATGTGCAGCAAGGGAACAGCCCAAGGCAGAACACATCTTCAGCCTACGGCAGTGTTCTTATGACTGATAATGAATAGCAATTATTTCTCCACAATTGGTCAGCAATTGCCCTTGCTAGATCTCATCAAATCACTGAATCATTTCCCTCCACATACAGACACAGTTTGCAATAGGTCATATCAAATATCACTTGGACAGGCACCACCATCTCCCCTGCTGCTAAACTTTTACTTGGCTCTAGGGGACTGCATCAAAATGGGCTAACAAGCTAAAGCTACTTGCTGTATGATGGTAGTGTCCTCCCAGATTCTCCAGAAATTGCTAATTCAGGAGTTCCCAACTATCCTATTGATTAAAGTTAAGCCAGTTTACTTCATTTTGGCTTGCATTCACAAAAAACGCCCAAACTTCCCCAAATGCCCCCACCCCCCGACTTCCACAAACATTATCATTAACGGTTCACGCCATCCAACGGTAGCACAGTCAGTAAAATGTTCACACTGAAAACAAAGGAGAGAAAAAAAATAAGCTTAAAAGCCCATCACATGGTGCAGTCAGGGAGAGCCCGCCTACCCGGCATTTGATCAGGCTTCTTAAAGATGCTCTTCTTCTCTTTCTTCACAACTTTCTCTAATCCGCCCGTCTTCCTGATGGCAGAAGCGTCGCTCACCGTCATTTGATTTGGGGCACCGCCATCTGACCTGGACAAGGCTTGTACACTGCCACCGCTCTGTCCGCTGTTCTGCACTGGGATGGCACTCAAGCCACTGTTCTCAAGGGCTTGCTGCAAACAGACATTTGGTAAACATATTTTGTTTTTGTATTTTCACAAAAGTCAAAACAAATAAAAACTTAGGAACAAACATAATTTTTGGAATAGACCACAAGTTTTGTAGCAGAATCATTAAAATGTTCTCAGTAGCTGTGAATAAGACTCGTCTGATGACAAATGAGTTAGGAGAATCGGTTATTCCCTCAAGAAATGGGCTCTGCGTTGATCAGAATACTTACAAAATAGTCTTATTTTTCAGCTGCTAACTAATGGTGGTTATGCATTTGTCTGAGTCTGGGTACACAATTATCTAAAGACTTCATCTTAAGCTGAGAACAAACAGCCACCATAAGAAGAGCTAGTAACAAGATGGGCGTGAAATGGCAGCTTAGATCTTATAATGAATTCTCTTTTTCATCCAAAAAAACAAAATACATAATGGCAACTTTTTTCTGTAGAAAATGAATTGTGCTTTTCAGCAGAAAGATGGAGGAAAAAAGAGATTAAGAAAAAAAAATCGAAGCATGTGAGGCAGAAATGTGAATATTGAAGCTGACAAATGATTAAAGGATAATGAATAAATCTCATCCCACCCCACCACAGGGGAGAGAGTGATTGCCTATTGTGAGCCAGTCTAAATGCAGTACTGAACAAAAGAATATCTATCTATCTATCTATCCATTATGACCTTCAAACGGGAAAGACCTTTCTCTTAAAGCCCTCCTGTATCGCATATCTTCGCACACTGTACAGACACGGAGGTCGACAGCAGGAGCAAGGGCCACGATCTCAGAGACGAGCACTCGTCTCGGCCTTAATTTCCGGGGCTTTCTTAAACTCTGTAGCTCAAGAGGTCTTCCAAATTATAGCACTCACGGGACCCTTGACCTTTTTTAATCATCATGCAAATCCATTCTCCCGCATAATGATTTGGCATAATGATGATTGGTACAAGCAAATCCTTCTCAGTGCTTGCATCGCCTCTAAAGTGCGCTTCATACAGCAGTCGAAAACTTTTGGCTTTGGCTACAGCCTGTGCATACAGAAATCACTGTTATGGTATTAATCATTCCTAAAGAAAATCGTCGAACAGCTGCAACTTTTACTTTAAACAAAAATCCAACCAACTTGCTGTAAAAACTGAAAGCTATGCGTGCATGCGTGTGTGTGTCTGTGTGTGTGTGTGTGTGTACCTTACAACGCAAGTACAAAAAGAAATGGTAACAACCGACCACCTTAGATAAAACTGATAGTTGTGTGCCTCCGGTGGTCATGAGTGTCAGTGATGCATACAAAAATTGCAAGCAATTCTTGAAGACAAAGTATGCACACAGGTGTTTTTATATGTATAAGAGTGTGTGTGTGTGTGTGTGTGTGTGTGTGTGTGTGGAGGGGGGGCATAATGTGTTTCTGACTGAACCTGCAAGATGTCCTGGTTAATAGCTGTCTCCATGGTGATTGCCGGCACTGGAGGTTGGGTTTGGGTGCTCTCCCCTGGGACCTGCTCAGAGAGTTCCAGAAGCTGCTGGATCACGTCCGTCACCCCCTCAGCTCCCTCAGACCCAGTCACAGCCTGACTGGGCTCCACTGCCTCCTGACAGCACACAATAGACAGACACATAGACACACACACACAGGATTGATTTGTTTATGTGTGGGCTCCTACATTCATGTATAGACCTGTCTTGCATAAGATAAATATCATACAGTCCTATCTGTTCTTTCCCTACTTTAAAGTATTTTTAAAGTTATTTTGTTAATGTGTAGATCATCCCATACTAACGATACATATTACCTATAAAGACTCAAGTCCTGTATGTTTAATTGCTGTTGAGCAAATACTGAACATCACCTTAACCAAAGCGAGTACCTACCCCTGACCTTACCAATTAATTGTTGTCCTTTCTTTTCTAACTGACTTGATACAGCAAACTATTATTCTACCTTCGTCCATAGCAATAACCTGTAGGAGGGCTCAAACTTCATTAATCATGGATTTGGTCAAGGTCAAGAAACTCCTCTTTTTTTTTGTCTGAAGGTCTATATGCTTCTACGTGTGCCTTTTTTTACCTGAGTGGTGGCAGGCTCCTCGACTTCCACCTCTGAGATGTGCATCTTGCTGATGTGTGCATTCAGACTGCCCAGCTTTTTGAACACACAGCTGCAGTCCATGCAGGGGAAAAGAGGCACTCCTTTTGTCTACAGGAGACACAAACAAAGGGATAAGTGTGTTGGCATAAGGACCTGACGAATGACTCCCGGTGGACATGATTAACAATCAACTTTCACAGATTAAATAAGAAATGAAAATGAATTAATGCTGTTGATCACTCTTTGCTTTACTTAAGTCTGTTAGCTGGACCACAGGAAAGATTTAAGTGAGTAAGATTTTGATTAGTTAGATTTAAGTAAGATAGTCTTCACTACATCTCATTATACTAGTACGAGAGAGTACATTTCTTGTGCTTTTGCGCCTCAAAATAAATAATGAATAAATAGTATGTTATGTGTTGAGAAATAGAGAGAGGGGCAGGGGGAGAGGGAGAGAGAGTGTGTGTGTGTGTGTGTGAGAGGGGAAAAATGGAAAGTGTTGTGTAGTGACTGACAGACACAGGCTTAAGCTGTCATTGTTTCAGTGTTCGCTTGGTAGAAAAAACTGTTCTGAAGTCTAGTGATCCCAGCCTATATTAAGACTACAATATGGCTTTGCAGATGGTAGCAGCTGAAACGATCCATGACTAGGTTGGCTGGGGTCCTTACTGATTCTTTTGGCCTTCTTGATACATTGCCTCTTATACAAGTCAGATCACATACAGAGATGCTTTGAGCTGTGCGCATGACTCTTTGCAGTGCCTTTCGTTTAGTGGCTGAGCAACTTCCAAAAGTTGGAAGAGCTTTTTTAACAATCTGGTCAGTGTGGCTTTCCAAGGTCTTCTGTGATGTGAACACCAAGGAGCTTGAGGTTGTTCACCCTTTCCACTGCAGGACCATGAGGCCAATTACTGTGGTGTCATCAGCAAATGACCATATTAAAGCTATACATAGCTGCACAGTTGTGAGTCTACAGGAAGTAAATGAGAGGGTTCAGGACACAACCCTGAGGAGCCTGTGTTGATGGTCAAAGGGGCTGAAGTGATGGAGCCCATTCTCACCACCTGATGTCGCCCTGACATGAAGTCCAAGATCCAGCTGCATATACTGGTGTGTAGACACCTGAGCTCGCTGTCAAGTATACTGGGGACAATGATGTTGAATGCAGAGCTGTAGTCTACAAACAGCATCCTTAGATAAGTATCCTTCTTCTCCAGATGTGTCAGGGAGGAATGCAGCGTGGTGGTAATGGCAATGTTTGTGGATCTGTTCTGTCTATAGGCAAATTGATCCAGAGTAGGTGGAATCATGCTGCAAATAATGTTCTCAAAACATTTACTCAGAATGGCAGTGAGTGTCATAGGATGCCAGTCATTCAAGGTGGTAATTTTGTTTTTCTTTGGTACTGGAACAATGATGATGACTTGGTACAACACACATGGACAGAGAGAGGTTGAATATGTCCATAAACACAGCAGACAACTGCTCTGAACATGCTCTGATCACACAACCTGGTTTCCCATCAGGCCCTGCTGCTTTGTGGATGTTGACATGCTTGAAGGTATTCCGCATATCAGCCACACACTTCTGTATGAATCTAGCGACTGCCTTTATATACTCATCTGTATCACCATTTGATGCATCACGTCAACACAATCAAAAGTCTTAAAATGCGCTATCTGATTCCTCAGACCAACAACAAATTGTCTTGACAGTGGCTGCGGTTTGATTCAATTTCTGCTTATAAGTTGGAAGAAGCAGGATGGAAGAATCCAGAAAATCCAATTTGCCAAACGTTGGGTGGAGGAGGAAATCAACATCAAATCATGATAATGAGATAGCAAATGGAGCAAAGGCAATATCATGAGAGTCAGTCTTCACACATACAGTGAATTATTGATTATTTCCCACTGTAGACTAAATAGGTCAAGAAAAGCGGGTGGGGGGTGGGTGGTTGGAGGTTGCACAGCCTTTCACCCAGTGAAATATATTCACCGTTGGTGTACAAATAACTTATGCAGGGAGTCTGCCTCCCTTCAAGGAACTGAAGGGCACTCGTGAGAAAAGCATGCATAACTCAACTGCTCTGCTGCATGCTCTTGGGAGTTGGAAGGGCCCATTCAATTACCCATCACTTCATTCGCCCAGAGGATTATTTAAAAGGCGCAAAACAGCATTTCAGCCATTCTTTTACAAAACAACATATTGTCCTTCAACTGAACTATAAACACAAGCCAGAAATGAAAAACAAAGATGCATGTTCTGCATAATTACAGAAGAGTTTAAGCATGTTCCTGCAGTTCCTTGCATGTTTGTCACAGCGGGGAGTGCCTCAAACATAAGTGTATGAATCTCTTTACTAAGTGCATAGAGTGATGTGTATATGAGGCCAACACTATCTCTGCGGAGTGTTCATTTAAGATATTCATTTCCTGTGTGTGGTCATACACTATGGCGATTCTAAGAATACTAAAAGACTTTGTACAAACCTCTAAAATCCATTAGTTGGTTTGTAAGGATCTCATTTTGATCTCTCGCTCAGGAATGAATATATGAAATGTTGTCAAAGCAACAGGTATATCATGTTAGGTACATTAGAGGAAATGTTGCATCGTTTAAAGAAACATCAATTTTGTGACAGTGTATTCTGTATTCTGTAGCTTTCCTATAGATTTGCTGTAGTGGGAGCCCTAACTCAGGAGAGAGAGTAATGTGTTTGGCTTGATTTGTTCAGCATCTAGAGCGGTAGGTTCCCTGAGATGAGTCAGACCTCTTAAAACCAGGTAAAATGATGCACTGCAGAAAGAGAGAAAGACAGAACAGCAAAGACAGAAGGAGAGAGTGAGAAAAAGAGAGCAAGAAAGAGAGAGAAAATGAGAAACAAGAATACTGAGACACCAGTCTGTGTCATGTTCTGCTCTTTTTATGTACCTGATATGACAGCTTTACTTTACTGTTTCTTGTCTTTCTTGACAGAAATGTGTTGGTGTGTATGCATCATCTCAAGAGCTGCCACCGATCACACTGTTTTTTATTACCATTTTGTTTTGACAGAGTTGACAGTTGTTGAGTTTGGTACTGTTTTCTGCATTCCTATGTTACAGCTGAAATCAAGCCGCACCATAGCAAATGAATGTACTGTGATAAGTGCACATGTGGGGGGGATATTTGTCTCGCTTTGTTTAACTTTGGAAAAAGTCCAGATGCAGATCTCTACGCCAAGGTGAAACGAGTGTCATTAGTTACATCAGGCCAGAATGAGGAATTAGAGATGGCTGCAGGGGCTGGTGTGTGTGTGTGTGACTGATTCAGATATGATGGAGCAGCCTACCTCCGAGTGCACCCTCTGGACATGCGACTGCAGGTTGCCCTTCTGGGAGAATGAGGCTGGACACAGGAGGCACATATGAGGCTTCTCCCCCGTGTGTCGAACCATGTGGGTCTGCAGCACCACCTTCTGGTTAAACGCCTTCCCGCAGTGTGTGCATTTATACGGCCGTTCACCTGTCGGAGGTAGAGGACATGGAAAGGAGGAAGGAGAGACAGAGAGGGAGAAAGGTAAGGGAAAGGGAGAGGTTGATGAAAGAGAGAGAAGAGAGTAAAGCAGAGAGTAAAAAGAGGGGAGGAGGGATGAAGAAAGATTAAAGGCCACAGAGAGAGAGAACAAAAGTGAGGGTAGCCAAGGAAGGATACAAATGAGAGAAGAAGAGTTACAGTGTGAGTGTGTGTGTGTACAAAGAAGGAAGAAAATAAAGAGTGAGAGAGGGAGAGTTCTTTAATAAATGTGTAGAGGAGTACAGAAGCTGACTGAAACACCTGCAATAATCCTCCCCAGACTAACAATAGACGGAGGATCTTGACACTGATTCAGAGCAGCACAAATTAAATGAGCACTCAGGACTGTCAAACGAGGCACTGATTTGCAAACGCACAAGACCTCCTAATGGCCATGTCACACTCAGAGGATGGAGCAGCCATTGCCACTGACGATTAGTCATCGTCAAGCCAGGAGTGAATAACAGCACAGGGCAAAAAAAGGTGGCTGAAAAGGTGACGGTAGAAGTTTGGATGTGTAATATGTGTCCATTCGCTGACAGGGTTCAAAGCCTTATCTCTGCAGCTGAGATGTATATTAAAAAGGTTTCTAGGGACCCCATGTGGCCAATTTTGGTAGTTCGACTGGAAGTAACAAGCAACTTTCCCCCCCTTCATAAGTTCTTTTTATACAGAGAGAACAGGTGAGCAAGTTTCCCCAGAAGACCTTAACCAGCACACATTAACCAGCCCAGTGAATACAAGTATCACACGCATTAAAGTGGAACACTGCATTCCATTTCTATCTTCATCACTTGCTGTATAAACTTGACAGTATATGTTAAAACAGCATCACTAAAACTTCATAGAATTTGACAGTGGAGGCAGGGGGCAGCTATTTCTATTAAGCTACTTTTTTACTTACAGGATGGACAGACCCCCTGTAACAGATGTCGTTTTGTCTTACCTGTGTGGATTCTGATGTGTCTCACGAGCTGACTAGGTTTCTTAAACGTTTTCCCACAGTGCTGGCAACTATTAGTGAATCCACTCCGGTCGATATTCTTTTTGTAATTCCTTGAACTGGTGATTATTGGCCTAAGGGACATGTGCACAGAATGCATATTAGCACACGAGAAAAGACATACCTTGAATGAACTTATCCCTACGTGGGTCGGCAAGCACCATGCCTACAACACACTGACCTTGCTTTCACATGTGTCTTGACATGTTCCTTCAGTTCAGTGGGGGTCTTGAATTCCTGGCTACAGGTCTTGCAAGTGTAGACCTTGCATCCGCTAAGTTCTTTGCGGTGCTCCTCCATATGCAAACACAGCTGACTCTCAAGAACAAACTCATCTCCACACTCGCCACAGATCAGATTCTTACACAGAAAGAACCAGGAAGATATGGTTAATAAAAGGAAGAGATAATGCATGCATGTGTGTCCCTCTAAGTGGATTTGTGTAAAGTCATCAGTCAAATCCACATCACATACACTCTCTCTCTCACACACACATACACACCTCCTCTTTCTCATGGAGCATAATGTGGGCCTTCAGACTAGCCACTCGGGAGAACTTCTTGTTGCACATGGGGCAGACTGGGTCTGAGGTGGTGTGGGTGGATTTGTGTAGTGTAAGGTTAAACTCCACATTGAAGGACATGGAGCACTGGTCACAGCGATGAGGCTGTTCATAAGAGAAAGAAGAGAGACACAGAGAGGTAAAAATGATCAAACTGGGATGAAACACAGGGATGAGACAAAAAAATATCAATATAGCAACATATACCAACAAACTGACTACTTCCAGACGATGTGTAGACAAAGACACTCACCACCTGCTACTGAGAAGCTTTGATGAATGACATATCTCTGTGTAATGTCCCCATAAAGACACTGAGGGAAAACCTATGTTCTTGGACGAATCATGACTAGGCCCTTTACTCACTCAATAAGAACCAATCACAAGTTCTATTTGCTCAAGACACTCTGAACTTATCTAGGATTGTGTCTTCCTGTTGCTTGTATATGCCCTGTTTGTAAAGGACTCATTGGTTCTGACAAAGGAATATTGACTATCTGTCAAGTTTATTACTGACAACCACAGTATAAAGCCTCATATTTCTTCCTGATTCTAAAAGAAAGCCTATTGGCATTTTCAGTACAATACTTTAAAAACAGGGTACACCCATCTATGCATTGTGCTTAGCGCTATGGCTACCTTGCATAGTGCAAGATGGCATAACAAACAGGCTCTTTAAGCATTTTTATTTGCATCATCTTACCAGTCTCATTTCAATTTTGGACCTGAGCTATAATTAAGCACTGGTTAATCCAACGCATGCAATGAGGATTTCAATAGTGCTACAAGAGAAGAGTAAACAAGCCATTTATTGAAACAGCATGACAAAACTCATGTGGCCCACTTGCCTTGTCGTTGACCTCATGGTCTCGGAGATGCCTCTGTAGTTGGTTTTCTGTGGTAAAGACTTGAGAGCAAATGTTGCATTTGTTCTCCTTGGATTCTGCATGGCTCCTGTTTTCAGACTGCTGCGCACCCTCTCCTGAAATCAAAAAGACCACTGTTTGTGCTCCAGAAGCATCTTATCTTTCCATTCAGAAAGTAAACAAATGCTACACTAAACATTCTGAGGCAATTATGTAATACACATCCTCTCAACAGAAATTACACAAGGAATACAAACCATTTATCATTTTTAAGATTTTTTAGAACCTATTAGATATTGTGTGACTTGTGATATAAATGTGAGTCTGAAGGACTGACCTGCAGTGTTCTGAAGCATTATGAACCCCTCTACCACCATGAAGAGCATAACAATCACATTTGACTTCTGAACGGATCTTTTTTTCATCACACACGCAGTCCATTCGAGCTCGTAGTTTATTTTTTCTGTTCCATTTTTGTTTTGTGTAGTGACCTCCATGTCTTGGTAGGCTAAATCGTATCATAACTGTTGAATTTACATCAACTTTGTGTACTTGTTATAAGTGTGCTGGTGAAGGTTAACCTTTCTATCAGTTTACTCTTAACCTCAACCAATGTCTACCTCTGACCATTCACTTTTTGAATGTGCAATTCCACTGATACGGTGTAAACACAGCAAAATTACTCCCATGATTAAATAGATGTTTCGATAAGGAAGTTATATAAAAATGGCTACAAATTTTCCCATATTCAAAGAAATATACAGCTTATAAACAAGGCATACAACTAGGCGATTTAATATCATTTATTTTTTTATTTGTATCGTTCCCAACATTAATCGGATGATTTTTGAGTCCCCTCCAAGTATGCGTGCAAATAGCACTTTCATCAACGATCACATCAATGCAGTTCTGCCAAGGCAAAAAAAAGTATACTTTCATATTCCTTTTTTCCTGTTGATGGTGAATCATGTCATCTTCTTAAACCATTCTGGTAACCAATTCACCCTGTTCACACAGCGGCCATATTGTTGACACCACTCTGCCAATTTTTAAGGGGAAAATTCTGAGCCTCTTTTGCAGCTTTTTAAACTTATGTCAGATCCTCTATGACGGCAAACTAATGTCTTGCATTTGGGGGGCATTTTGCATTTAAGGACATTATCCTGGAAATTGAGAAACAAAATCCTCCTTTTTTGAATGTTAACAATCAACCAACTGATTATAATCAGTAGATGTTGCATATGAAATAGCCCAGTTCCAGTTGTAAATTTGGCACAAACGAGTTCCTTTACTTCTGTGTTGGAACAAATTGTAGGCCTAGCTTCTGTTCTAAAATGTTAAATTATTTACCAAAAAAGGGTTATCTATCCACACCCCTAGAATAGAGGACCTTTCACTTGGAAATTCTGCCGAGCCATGACATAACGTATGTCCTTCGACAATTAAAAAAAGGCACTTTGCCGGCCTATTCAATGACACTAGCAATAGTGAAATTTTCAGGTATACCGTTGGACTACACCTAAGCATGTTGTAAATCACCATTACCACTTCAAACGCAATGCTACTTTAAAAAGATACATGATATGAATTCTGGAAGGAATGTGGAAGTTAGAAACTTTTTCAACTGAAGTGATTCAATGGCATAGTGGATTATTTGCACATCCAAGAGAGCAAAAGAAATTGTTGTCATACCCAACTAGCATAGCAGTTTTGTACAATAGTTATATGGAACTATTCTGCTGTAAAATATTTCTGAAATATTAAGTTTCTGTAATCAGAGGTCCTCTTCATTAGTAGCCAATGTAAAATGTAAACACCTCGCAAGCAAGTAAGAGAGGGCAGCTAACGCTAACATTAACGTTAGTGCCTTCTTCTGAATATATCCCGTGGCGTGTACCGAGATTCTGTGCAGTGGAGGCACATACGGCTGAAAGAAATGCATGTCTGAAAAGCTTTTGAACACTTCAGTTGAGTTCAACATCGTTGAGACAAACTAGATACAGCTGTCAACTGCTGCTTGCTAACTTCGGTCAATATCAGGCTACCGGGAAAGCTATCTCGGCTAACAAATTCGAGCGTTAACGTTGTTTTCACCAAACAAGCTAGCAGCTTTCAGCTAGCAGAACCGTCATCTCCATTTCTCAAAACCATACAATAGTGTCGTTAGAGATAACGGCTATCCCACACACAAACATATTTCAGCTGCTCTCCTGATGTTTCCTGTCCACCGCCTTAAATTAGACTGGATCTGAATAAGTAGAGCCACCAAATGTTATTAATATCATTCCGCCTCAATCACTCCTTTCGAAGCACAAAGAAATGGACACCCGCAATACCATATCCGGGGACTATATACACAATGTTGAAGTGTTCTTTTCTGACACATGACGAAATTTCCTAGTGTATAGAACACTTGTTTAAAAAGCTTGAAATCTATTCTTTTTATTCGTGATAATTTTGTACAGTTTACCTGTTCCGTCGTTTGTGTTATCCCTCACTTTTCGAGGCCGGCCCCGCGGCATAGTTCCAGGTTTCAGGGCGGGTGTACTGTGAACGATTTGGATTTCAAAATGGCGACTGCTGTACGAAGAGCTCCTCGCGGAGACGGGCAAAGCAACAAGGCCACGAACTTCTGTATGTGGATATGGTGCTCAGCGTGGTCCATGTGTTTACGGGAAATGGAGACATCTAGCGTTCAGAAATGAATTAGCAAGGAGCATGCAAAATCATTTGTTGATGTGGAACATTACAAAAATGGACTTGCAACCATGCGCCAAATTCAAATTAGACGAATAACCTAACGATTTAGGATAGGTTTAGTTAGCTCTGCCCAACCATCCAGTACCCAGGGTCTTAAAAGAATCCCTGACTGGTAAGACATTTTGGCCTTATGAGACAGACATTGCTCAGCTATATATTTAACAGGTTTTAAAAACTCTCAAAATGCTTTCAGAAAAACCCTTCATTTGCAGAGCTTGTAAGCTGCTATTGCGTTTAGTTTACGTCAATGCTTCCTGGGTAGAAAACGAGTGGTTGATATTGATGGTGTCTGTATGCAGTGGGGTGATTCTCCAACTACATTTTGACCTTGACATTTTCAGAAAATATTTTTAAATTAAAATATTTTGGTATACTTTGTTTTTCCATGTCCATAGATAGGTTTCCTAACCTGATGTTGCCCATATTTTTTATGTTTTTTAATGGATATTGGAGATTTATTTTTAATGTAAGCCTGGAAATCATGTTATTTTCATTAAGTATTTTCCACCACTCCATTAAAACACAATGGAGACAGTGGAACTGACATTTCCACTGAGGACCCAAAGTCTGGCCTAGGACAAATAGCGAAAAAGGGATATAAAATGCCCCTTATTAAATTAAAAAAGAAACACTGACTTCCTCTAAATGGGTAGTAAGTGTTACAAAACAAAACAGAATAAATATGCTTCAGTGTTCAAATTATCTGTCAAGGTCAAAAAAATATAGTTGGAGAATTGCTCAGCAACTGCTTGATTAGCTCAGGCAATATCACTCTTTACACCAATGGCGGTTTATGAGTAAAAGGAATTGCTAAACTGTTAATAGGCCTAAAACCAAAAACAGTATTTTTGAATCATGTTTATGTAGTTGAAGCCAACATGTCTTACTAGCCAGGGATCTCTTTAAGAAGTTGCCTAAGTCAAAGGAGAATCCATAGAGAAGCTGTCCTGCCCAGTAGGCCAGCGATGTTCCCAGACCCACAGCTAGCCCTGTGGGATAACACAAATGAATTTATGTGGCTGAAAGTAGACCAGGCTTAAGCACACATTTTAAACCTAAACCTACATAGCTTAGCCTATTTCCAGAGATCATGATACCTGATGAAACCTAATGAAAAGACAAATGTTATTTTAAATGGCTATTTGAAAAGATTGTTGTAATAAGCTAATTTTGATTTTATGGGCCCTAGTCAGCATGAAGAAGACAAAACAAGAACTTACACACCCTTTTTTACGTTTATCAAAGACATTTTTAGGATTCTCTGCCCACTTAAAGTCAGTTCACACAAATTGATGACATGCTACTTTACTGAAAATGATTCACATTTCATTCATCAAATGTTATAAAATCATATAGGCTTATGGTGCATCTTGGTTGTACCAGAAATAGGCCTAGGTTTATACTTGCTATGCAGTATTCCACCAGCAGAGAGAGAAAGAGAGCTACTGATGAAAGACAATACTGGCTTGAAGTGATAATATGCTAATTGTCACCAAACAGACGTAACAGCTAAAGTAAGAGGCTGTTCATCAGCTTGATCACTACAGCTGGTACACAGGAATAAGCATGTCGTTAATAATGCTTGACTTTACTGCATGGGTGACAATACCCTCACCAAAAATAACCACAACATTATAATTCCTTTCATGACTTAACATTTACAAAAATAAACAAGTTAACATGCACAATTAAACTTAAATTTGCTATATTTTTGTAGCATATGAACCTGTGAATTGAATCTTTGTAATCAAGGATAGTGAATTATTCAACCCTCTGTTTTGGCGTGGGCTCAATTTCATTGGTTTTATGGGCCTGCTGCATGTATGCATGTCTCCACTGAATGTCAGTGTGGTTTTGGAAGTGTGAATAAGTTGGTGTAATATGACACCTTTCCAGCTAATCAAGTCACCGGTACCACCCACCATCCTAGATCTCTTGAATTCTGCCATCTGCCCCACTTCCTCACTGCACAAACTCTCTCTCCCTCTCTCACTCTCTCACACACACATCATATATATATATATGTGTGTGTGTGTGTGTGTGTTTGTGTGCGCGCGTGATTGTGCATGTATATATATATATATATATATATATATATATATATATATATATGTATATGTATATGTATATGACCAACACACAAGCTTTGTATTAGTCTTTAATACTGCCACATACACACTGACACACAAACCCTGCTGGCATCTATCTCTCTTGCTCATTCTCTCTCTCTTTTCTCTCTTACTCAGATACACAAATACATGCACAATCACGCGCGCACACAAACACACACACATACACGCGCACACACACACTAATGTAACCTCTGCATCAGACCTCGTTCTTGCAACATTTTGCGCAAGTCCCATCAGTGCTGGCCCAAGTAGCGTCCAGGTCTCAGCCAAGGGAGAGGGAGCGCTAAGTGATCCATGTTCATTGTGTTTGAACATCTGTTCCTGGACCCCTCTCGCTTGGGCGACTCATCCCCATTTGAAGAACAAAAGCCTGGACACTCTGACCTTGAGTGGTTGTATCTACCCCTCATTCACCCACCCCCACCCTCATCCACCAAGTCCTAGTTTCTCTCTCTATCTCTATCTCTCTCTCCTACTTTCAGACATACTCAACCCCCACCCACCACCCTGCTTCTTTTATCATGTCACACTACGGTCAAGAGGGGAGTTATCAATCATGAAGTTTGTCATCAACAATGGCAGGGCTTTGTAAAGCCTACCTTCCTACGTTAAATAAAGCTCAAGAAAAGATTGAGAGGATGAAAGGAGAATACAGCACGACACCCAGAACAAGGAACAGAAATTCTCTGACACACACCAGTGCTTTCAGTCTCCTCTGCTCTCCTTAGGACAGCTTACTGAAAGAATGCTTCCTCCTTTTCATTTTGATCTGTTGTGATGCCCCATGATTTCTTTCTTTCTCCTCAGGTGACCGGAGCCTGTTCAGCCACCCAAGGCAGGCATGGCCATGTTAAAGGCATCTCGGGTTACTCTCTGGGCTGCAGATCAGTGATACAAGAGGCACTTTGTTACAGTCAACCAGACCTGAAGTCAGACTTTGAAATGCAGATTTCAACAGCCCACAAGGGAGGGCCACTTATAAGAGGCTTTATTTTTCTTTTTGTTTTTTTTTTGGACTGACATTCAAAATGATTCCTTTAATAAACCAAGAACAAATGCATTGCTCTGTGCCAGTAAAGTAGATTATTAGCATATTGTGTTCACTTTAAGTGTACTTTAACTTTTTAACATTCTCTATAGTTGACATATGCACTTAGGCATGTCTTGTGTCTGCTCATGGTGGAATGCAAACACTGACCTTGGTCCACACCACCATAACCGTGTATCATTCCACTCCACCCTGACCACAGACACACATTCATTTTGTGGAGGAAGTTGTGCAATCAAGAAAGGAAGTTTGTTCAAGCAAACGCTTGTCTCTTCATAACCTGCTTTGGGGGGAATTTAGAAGCAGTGCCACAGCAGGTAACTGGAACTGACCTTGTCTTTTTTGATGCCCCTCGGTCCTCTAGTTTTCCAATGCTTCAATTCTCTCTCTCTCTCTCTCTCTCTCTCTATCTATCTCTGTCTCTCTCTCTCAGGTGCTGTGATGACGTGACTGGTGGGCTGTCACAGAGAGACATCAGCCACCGTAAGTGGATTCATGAAAACAGCATCTGACAGTGCAGGTCAAGCCTGCCACCTTCAGGGGCGACCCTGAAAAACTCAGGCATACAGTGCTGGCTACAATATCAGCTCTAGACAGCCTGAGACTCTCATCTTTCTTTCATGGGATGTGCCACAGCAACTTTTGCATACAGCTGATGCATACAACTGTGAGACCAACTTTATAGTTCACTATCTAACTATAACTATACAAAATGTAATGCAACAACAATGCCAGAATTTATTATAGGAACAACAGGCAGATGTCACTTTTCCACAGCTTTTGAAGTGAAACATGAATTTTAGTCAGAGAAACTTGGTAAGACATATTGCGACACTATGTTTTTGGTAAGAATAGCTTTTGCAACTCCAGGTGTTTCACCAAGGCATACTGCAAAAATACCCAAATGCACACTATATTTTATACACACGCACTGCAGCATTGGCAGAGGACTACAGTGCTGTTCACCATTAACACCATCAGCATGAGCCATTACTCTCTGCATTGTTTAAGACCAAAGCTGATAAGCTTAGGTGCTGTATGAAAATGACACAATGTAGAAGAAAACAAGTTAACCCCAAAGGAGAGTGCATAGCCTTCCAGGGACGAGAGCATGTTATACAGAGAGACAGGAGTTGTCAGGGATGGGACTGTTGCCGTGAGAACGGCAGTGCACGAGGAAGCTGCACCGAGAAGGTGGGGGGAGGGGGAGGTGTGGTCGTTGCCATGGCGTAAGTCACAGCATGGCTCCCTCTGTGCTGGGGTTATAGAGAAGTGAAGCAACAAGGTGAAATAAAAAATCTGGTAAGCGATCCAGATCTTCCAATTCAAACAACACACTTTAAACATTTCAACTTCTAAGACAGTTTGGCTGTGTTGTTGTGTTGTATTGTATTCTTATTTTACACATTAGAGGCTTATAGGCTAGTTTAACAGAGCCAAACACCTTAAAATTAGAGTGTGTTACTATTAATAATGCATGCCCGGATACTGCATAGATGCCTTACTCACCCAGGACAAAAAAAGAGTAGAGTATGCAGTGCACACTTGCCCTGATAGTCAGTGGAGCAGAGGCTGTTAACATGCCTGAGATGCATTCAAAATGGCACCAATCTAATCCTCCATTCCTCTTAAGAGGAAAGGACTGGGAACATGAGTATGAGAGAGTGAGACCCAGAAAATAAAAGTGCCCTGGCAGAGACATTTGATCAGACACCCGATCAGGAGGAGTCAGTGAGTAAAGCAGCTCACTGCACATCCCTCCATGCACCATGGGCATACTCTCCATCTTACCACTGGAGCCTGGGCTTGTCCAGCATCCATCCTCTGCAAAGCCATAAAGCATTCCCTCCCAAAATGAAAACAAAGGTAATTGCTTACCTCCCACCTCACAGACACACACACACACACACACACACACACACACACACAACACAAACAGACGCACATATATAAAAACTGGAACATGAGCAAGTGACATTGAACATGAACAGAGCCTGTTGTATGTCCTGTTTTCCTGTTTTAGTGTGTGATGCAGAGGAGATCTATCTAAGCAGCCTGTACACACACACACACACGTATACACACAGACACACACACATACACTCCCAAACCTAATTACAGGTATCGAGGAGAGAGAGAGAGGCTGGAGAAGATGAAATGCAGGAAGATGCTTTGATGGATTGCACGGCAAACAGGTCATTTACATGACAATGAAATAGCTGTGAAGAATGATTCAAGGATTTGGACAAAGATTTTACAACGAGACAGAGACTGAGAGAGACCTACACTGACTGCCTTAAATGTCAAAAACATATTATTATAATAATATATGATTGGTGCATATGGCTGAATTTTTGTTGAAAGTGAAATTAAGAACCACTTTTCATGCCACTGGGTTTGAATACATAGTCCACGTTTTAGTGACAGAGCATGGTTTAACTAGCTTAGAAAGAGAGGTATCTTATCTATCACATATCTAGGCTACACATTTGCCATTTGCCTATTATATAGGTATTCAGACCACATGAGCAATAAAGACAAGTTCTCTTAACAGAGATCATTTGCCCTAGTTTACTCACAATTCATATCCTGTCTGGTGTTGGGCATTACATACACATGTTTAATTAGAAAAACTGGATAGGATCTTTTGACATTATTCAAAAATCTAACCTTGACCTTTGTTTGCTATTTTGAAATATATTTTGGGGTGAGTGTCCTATAAGATATTGAGCCTCTAAAAAGAGAGACCAAATGGGACATGCTAGTTTTGTGAATGTCAGCAGACGAGGTGTCCCAGCTATAGATCTGTTCAGTTTGTGCTGTGGACTGTGAACTGTGTCAAAGGACAGCGCAGCAGCTAAGTGGTATATAGAACACAGAGACAACCCCCTACTTCTCTGTCCCTCTCTGTTCTGGCCTCTGTCTCAGTTACTCGCAGCCTGTAACAGCTCCACCTCCCACAAAGAACCACATGCACAGAAATGCTACACACACATAAGCAAGCAGCCATACATACTCCTCTCCTATGCTTCCTGTAGTTGTTTTATTTGGGTCTTTGTCTGTGTTTCGGGCTGTTCTGTTTTTTTTCTCTTGTCTGTGGTTTGCTGCCTCGTTGTGTGTGTCTGGTATCTCAGGACGGTTTTGAGTATAACGTGACTCACATGAGCCAGTGGAATGCAGGGCCCCTGTGAAGAAAGCTGGTGGCCACCAATAGGGAAATCAGTATTCAAAATTATACCTGCCCTGCAACTGCATGCATAATGCAGTTCTTGAGAAACAGACACTAGATGCTGGAAGAGTGTGTGTGACTGTGTGTGTGTGTGCGTGTGTTAATGGGGGGAGAGAGGGAGAGAAAGGGGGTGAGAGAAAAAGAGAGAGAGTAAGACACCAACAGCTAAACAGGACACTTTTTTTTACTATTATCATTACAGTTATGATAACACACCCACAATAGTGTGATCCAATTTATTTTGTAATATGCATTTCATTGTGCCTTGAATTAACATGAACAATGGATTCCCCTGGGACCCCTGCAGTAGGCCCTGGGAAAAAGAAACTTTCCTTCTCCCGATGAGTTCAGCCACCTCTCAAGGCCCCATGGGACTGTGGCTCGTCTCTGATTAGAACAGACAACCATGCTTTGGCTTTACTATCCTTACAATTCAGGATCCATATTAAAGGAAGAGGACAAATCAGAATAGATATGTTTTTCACACAAAACACCTCCCTTTCAGTGTAACGCTGTTACAGCATTGTGGTTGTTCTCAAGATGATTCATGATACTCTCTCTATTCATGACAATCAGGCCTTTTTCTGAGTGAATCAAGGAAGAAACATAGTTAATCAACAATACATGTGCTTATGTAAGTATTTACATATGGATACTACATATCCTGTTTAATATAATGATGGAGGTCAGGAGTCTCAGTGCCTGTGAAAAAATGTCAATCTGGAAAGATACTCTTTTATTTAAAAAAAAAAAGCGGAATGTGGAGCAATGTGCAATGTGAGCAATGTGGAATTCTGTAGGTTCTGAGTGGTCTTGAATGCAGCAACACTCTTGTAACTGGTTTGCATTGTAGCATAATGTGGTAATACAAATGAGCCGACCCGGTGCTTGCTGGCTCGCATGCTAACTTGAGTGGATATTTGGACTACATGGAGCATAGGCTTTAAGACCCTATGTCAAAATAGTTGTTTCTTCATCTTCTGTTGTCATTTGTCATATTTTAAAGTAAAAAAAGCCAAATTGAACCTTTCATTCCCCATTGTTTGCCATGGCTCCCCACTATCCACTTTTGTGGTGGAGCATCCAGGGAACAGGGGCCAGTAGGGAGGGGACAGGGCAGGGGTCTGGGCTACACCATGCTCAGTCCCTCTCCTCTGTTTTAACATGCTGGGGACATGCTAATTCTCATCCAAAAGGCCCCTGAAAAGATCTGAGGTGAGGTGTGAGGAGAGCTATTGTTGTTATGATTGAGAGCACAGCTGGTGATGGAAGCCCTCTCAATGGCGGTAATGACCAAGGCTCTGACTGTGCCTTTAAAAGTATTCTTACAGTATTTTTTAATAGACCTCTTCACTATTAGTCCTTGGTGAAGTTGATACTATATCAACTTGGGTAAACAAGGAAATTGAAAATATTTTGTGGAAATGTACAAAATGTTTTGTTGATGCTGTTTTTGAAAAATAATGGTATAATAATGGTATATTATGGTAGTACGAAAGTAAAGTTAGCAGTAGTAATAGGATAATAACACACAGGTAGTGTTATTATTAAGTAGTCATATATCTGAATACTTGTTGTTGTTGCTGTATCAGGAAGTGTATGAGCTCATCATTTATGCAGATCTGATCTCTCCATGTGGCTGCCATTAGTTGCTAGCTCTGTGGGGAATGCCAAAGTGCTCCTGAGTGTAACGCTGCAGCCCTGCTGTACTAATAGGATTTCTCTTTTGTGGGACAATCAGTGTCCGCGGGAGAGACACAAAGGATAGCCACGACAGCGTGGTCCATAGGCAGGGGATTTTATGATCACAATGCCCCCCCACCCACCCACCCACCCACCCCCAGCCTGTGTGCATATGTGTCCATCTGGGCTGGACAGGGCTGAAGGGCTCACTCACTCACATACTGTACCCTATTAGTGGCAGAACAACGTCCCCCCGATTGAGAATGGGACTCCATCACAAACGGAGGTTTATTTGTGTCATTTTAATTTGCATTGAAGCTCTACGGCTTGTCCTGGTTAAACTACGTTGCTCTCTACTCAGGCACAAAAAAGAGCTTACAACAGATTGTTATGATCTTGCTTCCTCCTGTCAGTCTATCTACAGTTGATGAGAGATCATGCAAGATCTTTCTATCTGCAATGGGACTCTCCAAAAGCAAAAGCCAAGACCACACACAGGACTTCTGTTTACTCAGAGCCCTGTAAAGGAGATAAGATTTATCAACCTTGTTCATTTGTTATTGTTGTCTACATTCTCCGGGGAACAACAATAATAGAAAATAAGCAATCATCAACAATTTTATTATAATGGTTTAAATAAAAAACACATGTTGTGTAAAGGCAATTGCATAGCTATGTGAAGAGAAATAAACATATGATTTTTTGCCTGTGGCAAGTTGAGAACTAAAAGTCTACTTCCAGAATTCTTCTCTGTGGGTATTCGTTAATGTGCTCCTAAAATACACATTAGCACCATAGGTCATTTGTATATGTCAACTGTCTGAGAGCAGATGGCAGAGATCAGCAAGAGCAACTTTGCCTTAACTGTGCCATAAGTATGCTAACTAGCATTGCTTGCAGCCAGTTGCTTTTATGGGCACTGTTTGTGTGTGACTGTGGAGATGTAATCAGTGGGTGACACACACACAGAGAGAGAGAGAGCATAAGAGTGGAGGAGGGGAACTTTAAAAAAAAACTGCCCATCCCCCTACGAAATAAAACAAAACAAAAAAAACAGCACCTCCATGATTTCCTCTTTCCTCCTGTGAAGTTGGGTCTGTTTTGAAATGGCACTCAACACAAGTGCCTCACTTAGTCATATCTGTGTATCGCTTCAAAAAATATAAAAGTAGTGTACAGATTTCTTTTCTTGCACTTTATTTATGTTCAATCTATGACATCATGGAAAAGGTTTTTTTTACTTGGAATATAATTGATCTATTATGTTTAAGCCCAACAACTAATTTGTAAATGTATGTGTGTGTTTGTGTGCTGTGCGTGTGTGTATCCAAGTGTGTGTGTGTCTAAGTGTGTGTGTGTGTTTTCTCAAAGTAATTTGAGTCTGAGGCATCAAGTTCCTTTCTTTTCAGCTACATTCACCAAACTGAAGCATCCATCTAATTACAGGACTGGTGCTGTGTTCAGCTCTACACGAACAACAGCTGTCCCTGACACCACTTAGACCGAGTCATTCTCTCTCTCTCTCTCACTCTTTCCCTCTCTCTCTCTTACCTTTACACAGTTCCCCCCACAAATATACATATATATACGCATGCGTGCACAAACACAGGTAGCCTACAAACAATGTGCGCTCAAATGTAATACAAAGTATTATCTCTTAAAAGAAACACACACACACACACACATGCACACACACACACAGCAAACACTGTTTCAATTAAACTGCTTATAAAGCTATACATGATTACACATCAAAGTTTAGCTCTTTTACTATTTTTGAGACAGATGGGTGTTGGCTGGGAAGGGGTGCAATTTGATGTAATTGGACCCTGTGCCAGATAATAGTGTACATAAGGACCTTGAGGGTGAAGGGCTGTCGACATGGCTGAACAAAAGATAATCAATATCATATCTGAAGCTGTCTAGTGTCTAGACGACAGCCCTGTTCCATCCCATAATTTTTAGTAGTTGTTTGTTTTTTGCCTTAAGCTTTGTGCTTTGTCAATTATCCCTGAATTACACTTTGACTCCAGTTTATTAATTAAGCTGGCCTCATAACTAAAATAACATTATTAAATATGTGAAACATTTACAATGTTGTTTTTTCATAGTACTATTATTACTGCTATCCCATGTATTATAGCAATTAATTATTCAACATGAAATAACAATAAGTACCAAGAATCATAATGATCATGATTCACATGATTAAGTAACAACAGATCATCTTATCAATCTTGTCAGATAAAGACAATCCACATAAAGGGTCCATGTTCTTTCTGGCATTTTCCTTTGTAGTATTTTTTCCCTTCATGCTGAGTTATGTTTTATTCAGAACCTTATAGGAGCCCTTTGTCTTCTATAACCTGCCCTCTCTTCACCCAACACTCACACACCCACACACACATGACACACACACATACACACTTCCTGCTCTACCTGTCTTCTCGCTCTGTGTGTGATCTCTGCGGCTGATGCTAAGGCAAAATGTACATTAATCTCCTTCAGTCACTTCAAGATGAATATTCGGAGGAAGGGTCTTAGCCATTATGTTCAGTCTTCCTCTGTTAGGCACATACATGCACATTAAATGAATGCAACCATTTTCTTTTTCAACAGAAGGCAATATTTAATGATGCTGATAGCTTTACAAATCATTCCCCATCATCTCTGTCATTAAACTCTCGGGAGATCTTTTCCCATCTGCATGCTATTTTGTCCACTTTTCTGTTTGATTCCCTCTCAAGAGCTCTGGGCCTATTGGGCGATAGACCCATGAATGACTTGCATCTGTCTGTCAGATGGTGAGTGATTCAGGTATGTAATTACAGAGCTGCAGACAGTTTGAATGCCTCAGGGAATTTTTTTTTTAACAAACTCAAAACATAATGGCAGATATTAGAATTAATTTTACTTTGCGTTCCTAAAGCTTGTGTGTGATAGACTAACTGCAGATGAATCCACAGGACAGAGAGACAGGTCTTTATCACATACATGCCTTTGTTGCCTATGACTGAAATAACACAATGGGCTGGGATTTTTGTGTTTATTAGTGGTAGACATTACAACTGTCTTTTAGATATTTTTTTTTCCTTTCTCCTAGTTTTGCCTCATTCACAAATACAAAAACATTTGTAACCAAATGAAAGCATGCCTGCAGACACATTTGATTTTCCTGATATGAGTGGCATGTGAATGCTTGGCCACATGTGCAATAAGATGAGACATTGTAGACAGTGGGAGGAAGTGGGGTGATGACTCACTCTCCTTGATGAAGTACAGAGGGAACGGGTGATAAATGGGTTATTGCCCTGGAACCTTTGACAGCGGGTGAAAATCTGGGTTGTTGATGAATATCTTGCAAAGGTGAGTCGTTTCAACCGGCGCAGAACAGTCTGTTAAGATCTTAAGTCAAATTGAGATTTATTTTCTCCTTCACACATGTAGGTGTCGCAGTACAAACCACAAAGACCACCAAAATAAACAACAACAAAAATGTAATGTGTGCATCCTAGTGAAATTAATTACATTTAACACAGTTATCACACTTTTGCAGATGATGGAAAATTAAGCTGTGCCATACATTCTACACAAAGCTAACAGTCACTACTTGAAATGAGGTCCTCAGCATTAAAAAAATCAATTACACACACAAACACACACACACAGACACACACACACACACACACACATACATTTTAAGAAATAAAAAAGCTTCCTGCTTCACAGCTCAAAAACAGGATATGGATATAAGATACTTTGAAAGTCACTCACAGCATGACTGATGATCATCCAATTTCTGCTTTATGATTGTTAGTCAGATTTATGACTACTCTATTACTTCTGCCAGTTTAAAGGAGAAGCAGGTTAAGACTCAAAATGTGGATACATGCTTTTTGTGTAGGTTGGTTGAATCATGCATGCAGTATTAAAGTAAATTCAGTCATGCCCCTTTATGTGGCATGCAAGGAGCTTGCAATGCTTTAGGGACTTTAGCAGTGCAGTTGTGCACGTGTGTCTGTGTTCTTTGTATGTCACTGATATGTGTGGGTGGCTTCAGGTTCTCGGTGTACATATGTACCGTCTGTGGTTGTGTCTATGTACAGATTTGTATCTGATTGTTTGATTTTGTACCTTTTTTATCCAAGTGTCTATGTCTATGATTTTTAATTTAAAGTCTGTTTATGTAAGCATGTGAGTGTGGTAGTGTGCATATCTGACTGTGTGTGTGTATGTGTGTGTGTGGCACTGTGCGTGTCTAAGAGTGTGTGCATGTGTGTGTGTGTGTGTGTGTGCGTGCGTGCGTGTGTGTGTGTGTGCATGCGCGTGTACATCTGTGGCAGAAGCTAAGGGCACATTTCGTCGCCGCTTCCTCTTCTGCAGCACAGGAGCCTGGTCTGGATGAAAATAACTCCCTGCTCATCCAGCTATCACAGGGGAGTTGAGCATGCAGCAAATGAGTGAGTGAGGGAGTAAGGGAATGAATGAATGAATGAGTGAGTGAATGATTGAATGAGTGAATGAGAGTGAGGGAGGGAATGAATGAGTGAATGAGGGAGGGAGGAAAGGAGGCAGGAAGAAGGTGAGTGACAGAGTGAGGGAGTGACTGTGTGAAAAAGTGAGGAAGTGGGTGAGGGAGGGAGAGAAAGAGAAGGGGAGGGAGCGGGTGAGGTACAGCTGCTGCTGCTGCTGCAGAGGAGAGCAGGCAGAACACACCGCTAATCACGGATGCATCCTATCAGTCCTCCCTGCACAGTCAGCTCCCCCTACTCCCCTCGGCTTGGCTCAGCGCTGCATTATCTTATTGTTGCATTATGACAGCATCATATAGGTCAGAGACACATGACGACAAGACAGAGAGAACAGCGAAAGAGGAGATGGAGTGGCTTGAGAGGAGGTGGGGAGGCTGGCACTCAGACCCTCCAGCCTCCCCAGCCTTTAGTCTACAACTGTCTTTCTCCAGTCCTCATACATCAGTTTCAGCACAATATGTTTGCTCCAGTATGAAATGATAAACAAAGAAGCAATAGCTAATAAGAATGACATTAACTATATATCTTTCTACCAAACACATCAGGGAGAAGAGTATGGTTCACAAACTAACTTCATTAGATGATTGTCTACAAGGTGATGTAGAATGGGGGGAAAACGCATGGCATAGGTCAGGCTAAATGCTCGCTGGAGATCAGGCGTGGTTTAGTGCGTTTTCCATTGCATGTTGAGGCTATCATGGCGGATGTGTTCCCCTTTCCAAACACCCAGGCTAAAATAGAATGATCAATTTGTGTGGGCGGATATCCCTGCCAAGTCACAGTGGAACCTGAGGGAGACAGAAGGCAAGCAAACGAGTAGTGTTTTCTGTGAAATAAAATCAGAGATGGAGCAAAATAGTGGTGATGTCTGAGACGAAGGGAGCAGGGTGGGTTTGGTGTGGGGGGTGGGGGAGAGAAGTAGAATAAAGACAGAAGCATGGCAAGCCAAAGAAAGAGCAGAGCCCCCCCCCCCCCACACACACACACACACACAAACACATGAACACACAAAGTCCCCTACTTTAACCAAAAATCCCTGTGGCACATCTGCTCTGTTCTTGGAAACGTTTACCACTTACCCCACCATCCACTGTCAATGTAGCACCATGGTCATACTAGAGAGAAACCAAACTGCAGGCCTGTCATGCAATTAAGTGTGTCTCAATGCAACTTACAATCACTTCTCTGCATCTCTGGTTGTACCCTTGGGTGTGCTTAAGTGATTGTCACAGATCATACCAAACCTGCTTGGATGAGATCTCCTTTGAAGTCCCACTGGACACTTGCTCTTTAAATTTTACTTCAGGTTGTCAGCAAGTTGGGTTTATGCTTACACCAGCCAAACACTGTAACTGACAAGCACAGACATTTCACGTTTTTATGTTACTGCCACTGAATCAGGTAATAATTAAAACAGGTGTGGGGGGTTTGAAATTACACCTCCAGTGACTGTATGAGGACATAAATGGACAATGGAATTGTGAGTACAAAAAGTTATCATTTATCCTGCTTATTCTCTTGCTGGGTGCCTCTCAGTAACTACAACTTCCCAACTGTCGCTGTGGTGTGACTGAATTCAGCTGAACTAACATGTGTGTGTGTGTGTGTGTGTGTGTGTGTGTGTGTGTGTGAGAGAGAGAGAGAGAGAGAGAGAGAGAGAGAGAGAGACAGAGAGAGAGAGAGCTTGTGTGACTACTGGGTGGGGGTGGCAGTTGGTGGGGGAATTTGGGGGCAGAGTCCCAGCAACTGAAGCTGGAGAGTCTCTTAGTAAACAAATGAAAAAATCCTAAGATCACTGTATCTCTACCATTACCAAAATTTACAGTCAAGTCTCCTCTTTCTCAAGCATACAGTGGAAAAGCTTCACTCGGGAAAGGGAAAAAAAAAACATAAACATTAGTTTAGCCTATTCTAAATCACTTCTGGTCTGGAGTAAGGCTGGCACCATGTTGTAAATGAATAATACATTTCATATTCTGTGCAAGTTACATGTATGACTCACACATTTCTATGTGTGGTTTTCACTATGTAAAACTAGTAATGACAATGTATTAAAGGTAAAATAATAATAATAATAATAATCTTAGTGCTATAGCCTACTCATTACATTACTACAAAACCTTGCATGGTATTTATGTAGAGTAGGATTTTTGCGTCTTACAAAACAAACAAAACAAATACAGGTTATGTGGGCCAACTTATACAAACAACGTGCCACGAATTTAGTCTTTTAGCCTATATCATATAACTCAGATATTAATACCCTCATAGTTCTTCCTAACATTTACATGTGTAAAGTCAAACAACGACAAAAATGTGAGTGACTTCATCAGCAGTCAGTAAAGAGTCGATAAGACTCCTCAAAGCTTAGTGGCATGAACCAACTCTGTTTAATACGGGACAAACCAATCAGTGGAAAGGAAAGGTACAGTACAAAACAAATTGTAAACATGGTAGATGAAATTATCCCAAACTCTCTCAAACGTTTATTGTTTCCCAACATCTACATTTATTGCTTTTCCAACACGTTTGTAAGGCAAATCAGGTAAAATTTCAATTAAGATGTCTGAACAGACTCTCAGTGATCCCCTTTGGTACAATGGTCGCGACTCACTCAATCATGTGCAGGTCTCCACACAGCGCATGGTTTCACCTTCAGCCCTCTTCCCCCGCGAACCATCCTAATTTTTTTCCTGATTGATGTTCGGCATTGGGGAGCTATTAGGTAAGTTGAAAGAGAACTCTTTAAGTGTATTTTGCCCTGTCATATGATCGAAGACAAATTTACATACTTTAGAAATTGTCCATGCTTTCTTCTTGATACGCTCAGAATAAAGTTTATTTTATTCATTCATTTTATTGTAATGGATAGGCTGTCTGTAGACAGTAACGCGATGCTTCACTATGGGTCAGAGGCAATTCGTCTCCCCTTGAGTTTTGATGATTCATCATCTTAATACCAAAAACATCTAATCGTGTTGTTAATGTAAATGAAAAAAAGAAAACATCTTCGATCGAAGACTAATAGTTTACTGCTGGCAAAGTAAAGCTCTTCCAGTGCTGCGTCAGCTGTTCCGTATTTCAGATCTTTCATTGTGAGGAACTTGTAGTGAGCTGTTACTGGAACAAACGCCTTTATAAGGTTATTCACATGCATATTGTGAACGCGATAATTTCACTAAGTACTGAATGGTGCCTGTATAGTGTCGAATCGTTAATCTTAATATTGCGCTTAACATACTAGGGTTAATAAAGTGCTACGCTGACTTGGCGTCAGGTACCCAAAGATACGAAACAGCTTTTAGGAAGATTAAGCTGTGGGGGTAGTTAGATACTGTTTTACAGGGTATGGGTCGCGACTACTGTCTATGTGTAGTGTGGGGAGGAGGGGGGACGTGGATCTGTTGGATGCGGGTGGATGGGGGGTGGATGTGGGGTTGCCTCTTCCAATTTTGTCTAAGTTTAAAATTACGACATTTTAAAACCCGACCTTTCGCTTATCCTGTTGGCTACTTTGTGTCTTGTCATCAGCCCACATTGTGAAAATGTAGGCGCATGGAGAGCAACGTGATGTAGTTAATTAACCTTACTTGATAAAAAAATACACGTGGTGACCGATTTATGGAAACGAATGTTTGCGCATAACAACAAAACAGTGCTGTCAGTTTGTCGGTGATGTCTTAATGTACCTTATGAAGTCGATTGTGGGTTTTAGTTACTCATCAACATTATGACGAAGGCTCTGACAAACAGTCTCAATGTCAAACACTTTTGGGCAACGTGATTTATCAGAAGACATCTATTGTTCGCAGGTCAATTCTCTGTGGATCAGCATGCAGCAGCGGAAGTTATTTTTCCAGCCAAGACAGACGAGGCTAGCCAATTCTTTATGAACAAACTGGGCTTATATAGATGACGTTCACCACAGCCTATAACGATTGTATATTTCGTCACGTTAATACTATACGTTTTTAGATGTGTAGATGTAGGAAGGCTATGGAATGTCTTATAGTGACACGCATTTTTGGCGTCTGACTGGAACTGTATTATATTGAATTGGATTCATGCACATGTTCAGGTTCCAGAGGAGATAAATTACAACCACGGGTTTTATATAAAAGAAGACCAAACTCCCCTATTTCCTGCTTGCATTGTCATTTCAAAGTCACTTTGTCAGCGCCAGAGTTTGGGTATACATTTCACTCATTCTGGAACCAAGTCATTTATTTCGTCCTTTTGTATGTTGGTCAATTCACAGGCTAATCTTCAGACATTGTTTACCTTTGTGGCAACCCCTCATAAATTGCAGCGATAAATCCTCAACAGCCTGCTTTTGCTTGGAATAACTGACAGCAATCAAGCTGATACGCAATATTTTTCGCGTTGTATAGAGGTTGTGCCTCTGTGTTTTACATGTTATCAGTGTGCTGAAGGCGTGGGTTAGGGTGTTTATTCTCTTGGCCGTTTCTTGGATATGCTTTAACAACTTTTTGTTTTCCTCCCTTCACCCTGGAGCTAGTTGTCATCCGTGTTTAGTTGGAGGGACGTCACGCGGGCGCTCTACATTCTTTGCACAAGTGAAACGAGAAAAAGAGAGAGAGAGCGGAACCTGTAGTCTATACGGCGCCGAAAGAAGGGTGAGCAAAACACGTCAGGATTTTGTCATGTTAAGATACGATATATATCTATTCAGAATGCGTTTGTGAAATTACACGCATGGATATAGATGGTATGTTTAACGACGCAGTATCGGTTTACCTCCTCCGATTCAGGAATTCAGATAGGTGCTCTATAGGACTGCTTAACAGGCTACGTCTTCTGGTAAGGAAGTTGATGTGATGAGATTTCGTTTTGTCATTTATCTGGATCTACTTCCTATTTGCAGCGCTTCCATGTTCAGGCTATGCATTTTGCGGTCGTATAATTCGGCTTATTCATATATTCTGCTTTGTTGTTTAAAACTTGCCAACAGAACCTCTCTTCATGTTTGCTGTGCGCCCTTCTCCAAGTCATCATCGCCAAATAACTTAAAAATAGTAAACTGCTACTACAGGATAATCCCTCACCTCGCGGAATATGGAAGCCTATGGGACGGTGATCCGTTACCTGTTCTAACATTACTCTGGCTCAATACAACCAGCGTCTAAGTAAGCTGCATATACGATTGGAATTTTGATGGACACAAACCATAAGACCGAGAATTCGTAGAGCCTTTCGTGTAGGCTGTGGTCTGACTCCATCAACCAATTTTACAACCAAGTATGGCAATAGTAAATAAAACTGGCAAGGAAATTGATAACAGCGCAGACCAGTAGCGTCGACAGATCAAGGCGTTTAACTGTAATCGCTGGATGTAGAAATAGAACGACCCACTGACAGGTGCTGTCTGTTTAACCTAGCAGAAACATCAGCTCCACTTCACAGCCATTTAAATAATTGGCTTGGAAATTGAATTCTTGAATTCTTTTTAAGCAGTTGTATTTAGCGCCACCTACTGTTCTGCTGCTTGATCCAAGTAATGAAAAAAAAATAGACTACTGTGACGTTGATGGCGCTGGTGAAACCAGATGTGCCACTAATTTCAGTGTTTCAAAAACGAAATTCTATCTAGATTGGGATGAAAAGGATTGATGTTATGATTGTTCCTTTGAGTTTGTAAGATTTTGTTCACAGTGTTTAGTCTCCAGTTGCCTAATCATCAGTAATACACTGCCTTATTACTAGATGCAGCTCAAGAACTAAAGATAGAATCCATAGAACATTCCAATCTGTGATGCATAGCTGCTACTCCCTGCATGTACATTTAACAAACAGGAAGAGGTGTGAAACAAATTACGACTTAAGTTTTACAACATCTCTAATAAAATGAGGGCTTATTTTTATTAGTGTTTGCCTTCAAAAAATTAACATAACAAGATCAATTATAAAATGGATTTTTCATGGAGTCTGCTTGTTGTACAACAAGGTTTTGTTGTGTAGTAAAGTAGTGTGGAGGCATGCTATTGTCTATGGTCTTGTAGAGCAGTGGGTGTGGAAAAACAACTGAAATGATCAGTGTGGCTTTGAAAGGAGAAAGGTGGTTGCTTTAGTATGACTCATAGCAAGTTAGATGTAGATGACCACTGTGGCATCACCCAGATAGGCTAAGTAAGTCTAAGGCCTGCCATATTGTCTGGTACCTCAGTGCTCCTTCCCTTATGAAGGAGTATAGGAGTTCAAAAAATTAGCAATTTCATGTTTTGGTCAAAGTGTGGAAGTATTTCATTGGTCTCCCAAGTCCACAATGAACACAAGGCAGGCCTTTGTTGTGAGTGCAATGCATTTTTAACCCGCTGAATGGGCTCTCACATTCCTTGTCAGGGTCTCCCAGCTCACCACTGATTCCGTAGTGTTTCCAGCCCTGACTGCTGGTGTTGTGCTTTAATAAGTGCTGCCATTGCTTGGCAAGGCTCATGTGAAATGCAACAACAGGAGGCTGTTTGACAAGCACACATTTGCCTTCATAGTTGTCCATGTGAATTTGTTGGCTTTTTTGTCTCTCACTTCTCACAATGAATACAGTGGCACAGACGTATCTTGGCAGATACTGTTGTGTAAGAAGACATTAACTTAGTGTTAAAGGAGAAATCTGGTGTGATTCAGTCCATAGCCTTGTTGTTTGAGGTCACAGAGTGCTGTCAGTAGGAAAAAGAACGAGAACATTTGATACAGCATAAACAGAATAACAAACTGGCAGCTAACATTAACTGAATGGGGCATAGGAAAATGAAACTGAAAATTAGTTTCAGCTGCCGGTTCACTATGTGGTCCATGTTGTATCAAATTTTCTCGTTCTTTTTCCTACCGACAGAAACTGAATCATGGATTGATTTACATCGGATTTCTCGTTTAAATGTCCATTGCCACAGCCTCTGAAAACACACATCTGTGTTCTTCTTCAGGTAGACCTATGGCAGTTTGCCAGTGACACATAGTGTGTTATCTTTGCCTAAGCATGCTATGCTTATAGAAGTTGTGGTTGGATTGTTGTCAAGAGACACATCAGCTTCCATCACCTTTGGGCTTTTTGACTAATCTGAGAAACTATCATCCAGTAGCCATTGCCTCGGGGGGACCTCATCCGTAATTACGTATTCCTCCACCGATAATAAGGAGACTCCTGATGGTTGAAGTGGGGGCTCTAGTGTTTATTTCAGATGCACAGTATGAATGCCTCTGTGAAAGGGCAGCACCTCTCTCTCCCTCTGTCAGCTCAGAGAGCCTGTGAGCTTGGCACATAAATTATAGATGAGATCTTCCCTGTAGGGCGCACACTGGAAAAAACACCAGGATGTGTCCTCTCTCACTCTCTCCCAGTCAAACTGCTCTTTATGTTTTCTAATTCCATCTGTGTGTTCATCCTACTGCATCATTTTCAATCTAGTTTGGCTAACTTTAATGAGAGGGCACAGAATTTTGTGATTTCCTTTTTTGTGTGTGTGTGTGTGTGGGGGGGGGGGGGTTGGAATTCGGCAAGGAGGTGGTTGTGACAGGTGGGATTTTAATCTGACTAATTGGGTCACCATCTCCTCCAAACAAATACACATACACCCACACACGTTCACAAAATAAACACACACAAACAACACACTTGTGTGACAAACACATGCACGCACAGAGTACATGCGTATGCTGCAGGATCGATCAAATGTAGTCAGCAGGTTAAACCTACTACACAAGATAAAGACAGAATGCCAGCCCAAGGGAAAATAATTAACTAATCATGGGGATTATGGTGGGCATAGGGATATGAGTGTGAGTGTGTGTGTGTGGGGGGGGGCTTTTGGGATTTCCTGTTGTGTTTGAAGGTGCACTGGCAGGCCTGTGTGTCTGTGAAGATAAACAGTGTGTTGTTAGTTCTCAAGAATGAAACGTCTCGTGACCAGATTGTCTAGTGACTAAATGCATGGATGATTCATGACGCTCTCACCACAAATGAACTGAATTGCAGGGTGTTGCAGGCCCTGGAGTGGGCTGGATTAAAAGCAGAGGAAATAAGCTTAAGAGAAGTAGCCCAGAGCCACGTGGCAGCGATCAGTGGTTTGTGAATGCTCATACACCCGGACCCAGCTCTTTGTCTTTCCCAGATGTCACTAACATGCCCCCATTGATTTCCTTCCCCCTCTCTTCCTCCCTCTCTCTCACGCTCCCCTTCTCTCTCTCTCTCTCTTTCTTAATGGCTCTATCTCAGGATATTAAACATCCCCAATATAGTCTTGGTGCAGTGTGAACATTATAGTAGTTAAGCATCATTGTTAAATGTTGCTTGGCTTTTTTTTCCTTCAAGGCTTTGAAAGCACACCGCTAATAGAACTAATTAGCAGTGGTGAATGGGAGAACTGCTGAGCACTTGAATGCATAACACACTTGAGTAAATGCTTTCATCAGCATGGTACGGGTTTGGTTATTGATCTGTGTATCATCTAGCAGCTGAAGACATATCACGTGACCTGTTGATATGTGAGCTCCACTTTCAAAAGCTCCTCCGTCATGAAAAACATTTTTGTAGATGTTAGGTGAACTTAAGAGACTTCTTGGAAAGAACTAATGCTTTTTTGTCTCTGTCCTCTTCCCCTGGCACTCTGAATAATGAGGTTGTGTGTGTGTGTGTGCGTGCGCGTGCGCACGCGATACAAGTTTGTCCGCTAGCCCCTGCTTTCTGTGGCCTCATTCATATTTGAAGAGTCTGTGTGTGCCATGCTGGGAACCCTACCGAGATTCCTGAGCTTGGGCAGGCTCAGCTGAAGAGAAGAAGGGATGAGAGGGAGACAGAGGAAGAGAGACAAGAGAGACAGAGAAAAAAAGAGAGAAAAGTAGTATACATAATCTTAAAAAGTCTCATCTTATTTTGCACAAACGTTTTTTTTATTTCTGCACAAAGTAGGCCCAGTTTTTTCGACATAAACACACGCTTGCATATAACCCCCCCCCAACACGCACACACCCACACACATACACACACACACACACACACACAGAAGACAGTGAAGTCTAGAGTGAAAGGGAAAGATTTTAAAGATAGCATGTCCCTTTACAATTAAATTAGTGTTATGTACAGGGAGGGCTTTTGAAAAGCTACCACCCCCACACATACACACAGAAAGTAACACACTCTGTTTGTGGATTGGCCTGTGCATTTCTGAACACTGAGTGCTGTTACAAAACCAGTTTTTCTCAATGTGCCGTGTCTTGCCTGAAATATGCCTGGAGTTCTAGGTTTGCCAAACAGTAACAGGTCCTTCTCTCCCAATCCACAAAGGAAGCTCAAACCATCAAATCTACATTGTGTGTGTGTGTGTGTGCATGTGGGTGGTGGAGACAGGAGCCAGAGTAAGACATGAAGCCACTCCCAAAGTTTGGTCGAACAACGTGAGGTTTCGTTTTTAGATGCCAGATAGACTTCCTGTTTAAAAGCAGCGACAGCTGGAAGATGTCTCAGTGCTCCCTGTGAATCACAGACAAGCAGGTTCCTCTGCCATTAAATTGCTCTGCTCTTGTTTTTTTTTTTTTTTTAGTTTCTTCTTCTTTTCCTCTTTCACTCCCCACAGGCTTATGTCCTTTCGCTCTTCCGAAAGGAACTAGAACAGCAGACCCCCCCCCCCACACACACACACACACACACTCTGTTCTTCCCCTCGCAGGCTTTGATGCCACTGATTTCCTTTAATTAGATGATCACCGCAGTGGTCACTGGATATTCTCCACGTAGGCTAGCAGATAAAACACTGGGGCGGAGTCGCGGGTTCATTTGTTTTTTTTTCCGAGAGGAGGCTACTGCACCTATTAAAGGGCAGCCCCCTCACAATGTGTCATTAATGCTCCTGTGTCTGGAGTAAAAATGGTCTGAACCAGGCCACTTTATTCTTTGGGGAGTGGGATAGGTCTTGGGAAGCTGTTCTGTTTTTGTAGGGGATGTGGTGGTTGTGGCGCTCTTTGATGGCAGATGTCCGGCCAACTTAGGGAAACATGCTGGAAATGACTCTGGGCTAAAGCTAATCATTCACCACTGTGAGGAGCTGATCGTTAGACTCGCATGTCCCTGTAACCTTGCCATGGAGTTGGGGGTGGAGGGGTGTTCATTCGGGTTTGTTGTGATGTAAGCATTCGTGGCGTTGCAAAAAGGACGTCCTCGATTGCAGCGAAATTAGTCTTTTTGTGTTTTTATTTGCTGGTTGAGAGAGCTAGCGAGCACTGGGAAAGAGAGGCCTAGGACTGAGACACACAATCAAAGATGATAGAAATCTCACAAAATTCTATATACACCTGAACTGCAAAAACCAGACAGAGAAGAAAAGACGAGAGATTGTGTGTGTGTGTGTGTGTGTGTGTGTGTGTGTGAGGGGTGTGGGGGGTGAGAGAGAGAGACAGAGAGAGAGAGAGAGAGAGGGAGAGAGAGAGAAAGCAATAAGGCAAGAGAGAGAAATACGTCTGTCTGTCACAGGGACAGGGAGAAGCACCGAGAGCATTAGAGCTGCTGCTGTGCTCTTGAGAAGTGTGTCAGGCGAGGTGGGGAGGTCATGTGTGTGTGAGGGGGGGCATTGGGGACTAGCTCAGTGGTGTCTAATTGGTTTCCCATGAAGAGCATTGTGGAGGTGGACACGAAGAGCTCAGCTCTCTCCCTCCCCTGTATGAACAAGGACAGGGAAAAACCTCAGAGCGTCCATATAATATTTACACAGATCCTCTTGAAATTCTTACTGATGGGCATTGTTTCTTTGGCATCATCTTAAAGCCACTGAAACTAGACACAGACACAACCTTTAAAAACAAAATAGAGCATCTTTACAGAACCTTTGTACCCTAATGGCGACCTCCTCAAGTCTTATTTCTATGCTTGTTTCATGGCAGCTGTTTAGGAGACCTAAAAGCACCAGCTTCAATGTTTTAGCCTGAGAGAGAAAAAGAGAGAGAGAGAGAGACCTATTTTGCCTAGACCTTGCTCCACCCAAAACTCCCACCCCCCACTCATAGGTGAACATGAAGCAAATGACTCCCACATTGCATCCAGATGTAGAGTAGAGCTGGAGGCCCCAGTAGCTGAGGCCAATATTAGTTTGGGCTGCCATTGAGCTCCTGTTTGTTTACTGCCATTAAGATGGGAACAGAGGAGGACTAGACAAGAGTCACAGGACTAGAGCTCTTGCTTTATAAAATACACCACTCTTATAGTGCCTCTCAGGAGACACTGCAATAAATGTTACTGTAAAACTTAACAGGACACAATGTGGTTGTTTTAGGTTGTTTAGTGCCTTGCGTTTGTTATGGTAATTCCTTAATTGTTTGGAGTGTGTGTGAGGAGGCGGGGCTTGATTTCTTTTTTTCACTATCAGTGAACAAGGTTGTTACTATGTGCATTTCCTAACCCAACATTAAAGACTTATTAGTCATATCTAATATGCTATGATGATATCTAATATGCTATGATGATATCTAATATGCTATGAAGGATATCAGACATGCTATGACTGATGATCTGACTATTCATGATCTGACTATTCATCTGTTTGGGAGAAATAAGAACCAGCACTGTTCTACCAGATATTCTGTAGACATTTTCTTTGACTTGGAGACTGTTTGAAATATAAAGTCTGTCCTGTGAACTGAAATCTTTTTCACTGCTGTCCCTTGCCCGGCACCTGACTGATGCCAATCAAATTGACTTTCCAGATTGCTACCCTATTTTCAGATGAACGTTATTGATCCAGTGAAAACAACCCGTACAGGTCTGTGTCACTCCCTGGGTCTGAAACTGCGCTGTCACTTGTCACTCATTTCTTCCACACCGCCATGACACCAAGGACAAAGCCATTTAAGTCATTGCATAGTTTTGCTCACAGCATAACCCAAAAACAGGAGGATAGCTTTGGACCAATCAGACCTCCATAATCCCTGCTCCACTGCACTCTATTTAAAGGAGAATGATAATCCCATCAGATTACAGAGTAGAGGTACAACTGCCCATCGCATAAAATGCATCCAATTAATACTGAGTCTGACAGCCAACTAACTATCCTTTCCTGTCCACTATTAATCCAAAGTTCAAGCATGATTATTAGCCAGCTAGCGTTGTAGGTGGTTAAATGTGTGAGGCTGGTACCGTTTGTGTGTGTGTGTGTGTTTAGAATGGCAGATGGTGAATATACGCAAAATGCGACTCTGGCATGAGTAATACTTCTTTCTACTTATGATAGGGGATCACCATGTGTTTGTCAGTGTCAGTATAGTGTGTGTGTGTCTGGTCCCTGCTCCACACCTGTGCTCTGGCACAGAACTCCAAAGAAGGGGAGTTGTTTGGCACTTGGCAGATAAACAAATGAACCGGGTCAGTTAGGGAGAGTGGATGGAATGTGGATACTCTTATCACCGCCTGTGATCTTCTGTCTTCCTCACAGAACATGTGTGCTTTAGTGTGTGTGTGTGCATGTGTATGTGTGTGTGTGTGTGTGTGTGTGTGTAATAATAGAGGACATTGGTCTGAAAAGACTTCATTTCTTTCCTGTACTGTGGTTATGCAACTGAGCTCAGTATTTAGAGCTAAAGTCCCACAGAGTATAACATTTCAGACATTTTATAATCCTGGTACCCGTAGCTCTCCTTATATCATAAACACTGTTGCAGGTAAACTATGAGAAAAGTCAAATTTGAGTCCAAAAGCAGGACGTTCTTTTAGTTTTTAAATGCTATCAAGTATTTCATTCTGATATTTTACCTTTGTTGAAATACTGTAGGTTGCTATAGGGAAACACACTTTAACATGGAGTTGTGAAGTAATTTAAACCTACCTGCTGAGAGCACAAGTGGATGCTTCTAGAACATGGCCATTGTGCTCTTTAATTGGTGCAGAGTAAGGAAGCACGCCGTTGAGGTGCACTCAAGTGGACTGAGAACAACACACTCCTTTGGAGGGCTCCCCTGCATTAACCCTTGCATTAGGCTAATTCTCCTCGCGCTACCTGCTTTCTGTTCTTCTGCATATCATATTGGAGCTCATTGAAAGGGTAATGCGATACGGAAAATACGGAAGCACACTTGTGGTTTTTTAAGGTTGGACAGTGAGTTGATTTGGTCCACAGATGGCTCTGCTGGTTGTGTATTTGGTGGGCTAAGAGCATGGCTAGGCTAGCTGTTTGTTTTTGTCACTTGCCGATGACACTCAGAGGTGTTTTGTTTGTTTCCCTCGTAGTCTCTGCAGGGCCACCTGAGTCGGTGCACTGCATTCTCAGTCAGGAGGAAGGTATATATTTTCTCTTTTTGTTCTCACTCATCTCACACCTTCCGTTTGTCTCTCATTCCTCTCTTCCTTTGTCTGACCTCAGTCTGTTGTCTGCTTTCCTTTCTTTCTTTCTGTCTTTCTTTTCCTTTTTTTTCTTTCATTCTTTCTTTTTTCTTCCTTTCTTTCTGTATTTTCTTCTCTCTGTAACATTTCCTCATCCTTAATCTGTCTGTCCATCTCTCTATCAATCATCTGCTTCCTCTCTCCTCTCCTCTCTTCTCTTTTCTAGTCTTCCACACTGCCTCACATGAGAAAACAGAGACAGGAAGAGGTGAACGTCTGTATTCTATAGAGTGCAGTGCATTCTACTGTATGTGACCTACACACACTCACACACACAGACTCATGCTCTTTCCCACACATGCACACAGCAAGCAGCCTGATCTCTGGCAGTCAGTGCACCAAGAGCAGCTGTTTTCCTCCTCTTTCCTACTCCTATGTTAGAGTGTGTGTGCATGTGTATGTTTGTGTTTACGTGTGTGTATGAGTGCTGTGTGTGTGATGTTCACAACTCACTAGCTTACCTAAGAGAGTCAGCCCCCTAGTGGGCTGACTCCATTGGGGGCAGCATGCTGGGAGTTTGGTGACTTAATTGCGTTCTGAAGTGGCGTGTTGAGGTGCAGTTATTCATCCCTGTCTCCAGGGAGCGCAACAAGAAAGCCAGATAAAGAGTCTCCCAGGGTGCAATGCAGGGATTTTGTCAGCTTTAGTAAGGATATGCAATTATGACAATATCTGCTAGTTAACAAACATATTTCAATATATGCATCTCTTCTTTTCAGTGTCAAGTTGTTGCTATTAGTTATTAGTGTGTTTTGCTATTAGTGAACCTTAAGAAGACATAGCTTGCACTGTTTGTCCAACTGTTGTAATAGGCTTCAAGTGGGAATTGTTTTGTTTACTTCCACTTCTATTTTTTATATGATTGCTTCCTTCATAGATCTGATCTGATCTACACTTTGCACAAAAGCACGTTGTTATTGGCTTGAGATACCATACACTCCGGGAATGGCCTTGAATGTTTCCTGTATGGAAGTATTTCCAAACATGAAGACTGTTTAACAGAGAGAGCGAGAGAGAGAGAGTAGTGCTGGGTTTTTCTGTGACTCTGCTGTGATGATGTTTCAGAACACTCCCTCCTTTCTGAACTTTCTTATTACTCATTGACTTTTTGTTGTCTTTCACACTTTCTATCTGTCTATCTGTCTATCTGTCTATCTATCTCTTTCTCATTTCTCTCCCTTTCTCTGGACGAGGCAGACGAGCTGTGAGTCTGCGCGTGTGTGTGTGCGTGAAATGAATGCCATTTGCACCCACTCACACTGATTTACGCTAACGTGGCGTCCGTCAGGGAGCGCCCAGGGGTTAACGAGCTGTGTGAGAAAAACACGGCAAGGGAGGGAGGGGGAAGGGAAGGGGGGGGGAGTTGGACTGTTCGCACCGACTCTCTCCACTGCTGCTGTTAAGGGATCTGGCTGACTCTAGAGATGGGCCTATTCAGGGCCCCAAGGAATACACACACGCACACACGCACACACACAATCAGGCAGAAACTCACGCACTTGCACAAACATGGTCTCATACATACACAAACACACCAACCCCCACACACACACAAACACACACACACAGCTGCACGCAGGGCTGCTGCTTTCTCTCAGAGGGCCAACAGCTTCACGTTCTGTTCTTGTGGAGAGAAACAGCTTGTAGAACTTTCAGTCATGTGCAGGTATAGCTGCATCCCACTGCCTCCAGTGCCATTACCAAGTATGGCTTTGAACCATACAATAGGCTGCTATCAGCACCAAGGTGTTTTTATTGTTACAGTAACAGCATTTTGAACCTCAATAAAACAGAAAAAAAACATTTATCTACTGTTTCGACGTGCCACTGTTTACATCTTTGCGCTCGCACATGTTGTAACTGTATAGAGTGCGATTGCCACTGCAAGTATACTGTAGCTCCCACAGAATAAGCACTCAAAAAAGAAAGTGTACTTAAAGGGGCCACTTCCCCACTATCCAGTGCCCCTCTCTGTCATCTGGCATGATGGTGTGGCCTCAAACACCTGCCATCACTCTGTGTTGGACAGCCTGTGGAGTCTTTCACTAGGGTGCTAACTGAAAAGGCCTTTACATGTAAATAGAACCACCCCCATTACCCACCTCAGTGCTTTGTTAAGAGATAGCAAGATTACTGTAGAGAGAGAAAAAGAGAGAGAGAGACGGATAGAGAAATAGAGAGAGAGAGATGGATAGAGAAAAAGTGTGAGTGAGAGAGAGGAGGGATAGAGCAATAGGCAGAAAGGGACAGATATAGAGAAGGATAGGCAGAGAGAGTGAAAGAGAGAGACAGACAAAGTGAGATAGGGAGAGAGCGTGACAGATAGAGAGAGACCTCTTCCTTTGTTTTCTCTGCCCCTGACACGTTTATGGCAGAGGTCTGCAGAAGTGTGGTTGGGTTGCAAGGGGGAGAGCTTGTGTGTGTGTGTGGGTGAGTGATGCTGAAGGGGGGGCAACCTTAGTGAGCAACAATAGAGTCCGGGACCCCTCACTGCTCCACGGTCTCATGAGCATGACCCACTGTGGCAGTCTCATCCACAGCCCAAGCTTAGCCTCATGAACCCTGGGTAGCACTGGTACTTTTTACTGGAACTGTCCTTGTTTTCCACATGTCCCCAGCACTAATTAACAGTTATGTGCTGAAATAAAGCCAAGAAAGAGGTTATAACTCAATTAATATCAAAACTGACATTGATATTTCAGCAGTCAAGTCAACAAGTCATTAGCTAACAAAAAAGATCTTTTATTTGTGTAATAGGCTGCATATTCATATTCTGTCACAGTTGTTTAATTTAGAACATCAGAAAACCTCAACATGAAAGGGCTGTGTCGTAAAACCATGTAAAATTAGGAGGAAACAGATATCCCTTTGGTGAAAATCATTTGATATTTAGTGGCACAAAGGCAGTATTGCTGAGGCTGTATGCCTTGTAAAGTCCAAAAGCATTCTTTAGCATTTGGGAGGACTTGGAAAAACATCACTCAGGGGCGATACACAAAAGAATTCCTAGGATTTAGCTTGGCTGAGATTTTGAGGTTACTTTTTCCGGTAGTCAGTGGTCTTAGCCTTGCTCTTGTGTTTACAGCTGTTTATCCTCCCTCTCTCTCTCTCTCTCTCTCTCTCTCTCTCTCTCATTCTCGCCTTCTCCTGTTTATCCTCCCTCTCTCTCTATCTCTCTTTCTCTCTCTCTCATTCTTGCCTTCTCCCCATGCCTTTGCTCTGCCTCCTCTGGCTCTCTTTCTCTCTCTCGCTCTTAATCTCTCTCTCTCTCCCTCTCTCTTTCTCTCTTCCTCACCCATTCACTTCTTCCTCTGTATCCCTCTCTCTTTGTACTCCTCCAGTCCCCATGTTCTCTCTTTCTCTTCCTCTCTCCTCCCGCTTCCTCGCTCTCTCTCTCTCTGGCTGTAACGCTGGGCGTACAGCAGGGCTCTTTGTCTCTGGGTGGTGTAGTGGTGGGGAGCAGTGGGAGGGAGGCGCGGGGTTCGTTCATAATGGATTATTGATTGGTCAGAGAACAGGCCTGCCTGTTGGGGCCTCTGTCCTCTCCACCGCTGTCCCTCTCAGCTCTCCGTCCCAGCTTAAATGACACTTCACATGCCCAGTGTGTGCCCCTGATTTCACACACACACACACACACGCACACACACACAGACACACATGCCTATACATGCACGCACACACATACACACTCACAGTTTGTAAGGCTTTCGCTCTGTGTGCCTTTTAACTTCTCTTTAACTCTGAATGGAATGTGTCTGTGTGTGTGCACAGTATTCAAACACTCCTTTATGTATACTTGTTAAATGGCTTCAGCTGTGGGATAAGAGGTCAGAGTGTTGTGTGTAAGTAGTCTTTATTGCTTCATTACACACACTTACAAATGTATACGTCTGTGTGTGTGTGTGTGTGTGTGTGTGTGTGTGTGCGTGCGCGCCTGCAGTGTTTTGGATCCCGCCCTGAAAATGCTGTATGCTATTCAAGGTTTATGGCCCATGTGCTCAAGTGCAGTTCCTGCTTATTAAAGCATTAGGCCATAGACACACACTTTTGTACACCTCCAACTTTGTTGGAATATTGAGCTTCACAATATCAACACATGAGACGTAATGGTAGATGAGATGTAATATTTGTGTGTGTGTGTGTGTGTGTGTGTGGAGGGGGTAGTCCATCTTCCAAGTCTCACAAGGGGAGAGGCTAGTGCTGTGTGTCCCTTTTGGGGACGTTCAGGTTGATAGAGAGCCTGTTTCTGCCTGACAGCTCAGTGCATCACATTGCAGGGGTAAACACACACACACACACACACACACAGCTCTGGGGTGTGCTAGCACGAAACAGCTATAGGCCAAAGAATGCACTGCGTGACCGTCTCCAGATGTGCCAGGATTCCCACAGAAGTAGGGAGGGACAGAGAGAGAGAGAGAGGAAGAAGGGGGAAAGGGATGGGGGGAGAGAGGGGAAGAGGTTTTTTAGGATTGATGGAGAAAACACTAGCGGATTTTCTCATTTCACAGATGTGTAGTTGCCAAAATAGGGAAGTAGAAACCACACTGAAATGTGTTTTGTTGTATGTACCTGTATGTTTATTTTTTATATGTGTAAGTGAGTGTATGTTTATATATGAGTGTGTGTGTGCAGCTCTGTGTATGTATCACTGAAAAAAAACGATAGAACACAGAGGAGTGTGAACAGGTGATAACACTCTCAGGTATGTTTCACAGTTCTCATTGTGTTCTGCATTAAACACAAGAAGCTGATGCTTCAGGAAGGAACTCGGCAGCACACACACACACACACACACACACACACAGCTCTTGTGCGTCTGGCGGTAATGCTGTGTTTTGGGAGCCTTGTGCTCAATGGCAACATTGTCTCTCAGAGGATTTTCTGTCAGCCAGACGGCTCTCTTTTTCCTCCGTGTTCAGAAGTGACTGCATTGTTTTCGGCAGCGGATAATCTCATTATCGTTTGATTTGTACATGTGACCGTCTGCTGGATGACAAGCTCACAATTGCCCCAATCTGATGACAGATTTCCTGATAAACACTCCAGCTTTCGCTGTCAAATAACCAAAGCTGTGTATTTTGTTGTTGTTGTTGTTAAGCCTATCTCAGTATAACATATCCCAAGCTCTAAATATCATCTCCGTCGCTTTCGTTCTCATATGACACTGTCTCGTTGAGCACAGCTAGTAGGACCTAATTGCAGAGGGATCCAGTGAAAATTAGCTGCCTTGCTGGACAGGCTCATAAATAGCTCTGTGAGACCTCCACTCCCCTCCCCTCCCCCACCCACCGAGAGCCTACTGCTCCTCTTTGTGCTGGTTCAGTCGCTATGCTCAATTAGCAGCCAAACAACAAACAGGCAGACCCATGAGATAACACTGTGTCATCAGGCTAGGAATCCTTATGACCATGGAAGTTGTAAAACTCGAACCCATACATTTTGCCTCTGTTGACTAGGATTTTGGATGAGCCAAAGTTGTGTCTTTTTTTGCCCCTCTGTCTCGCTTGCTCAGCATTTGGCTATAAAAGAGGTTGGACTGGAATGGCCTTTTTTTTTAAGAACACTGCTTCCTCCTTTGCCGTAAAACATAATCCTGCTTGTTTTTCCGACTTGTTTTGTGAGGTGCAAATCCATTCAGAAAGCCCTCTGTGTATGTGTGGGAGAGAGAGAGAGAGAGTGTGTTTGTGTGTGTGTATGTGTGTGTGTGCGTGCAACGGTAGTTTTGTAGAGAAAGCAGAGTTGTTTGCATTGTGGTGAGGGCTTTGGATCACACCGCGCCTAAGTCAAAGTGTCAGTAAGTGTAAATATTTATCGTGAGATTTCAGTGGCTTTGTTTATAGTGGAGGGTCTGTTTTGAATGGATTCTTCTGTTTGGAGCTGACTTTCAGGGCATATCTCTTCCAGTTTTTTACTGCCAGAGATGTTATGCTTTTGTTGTTGGAATGTTTGTTTGTTTGTCAGTTAGGGACATGACGTTAAAGCTAACCAGCCCATTCCTGTGAATTAAGGTGGAGGTTTTGGGCATGGGAGAAGGATTTGTGGATTTGTAAAATCCAGATCAAGGAAGCTTGGGAGAATTTTTTTTTGTTTTGTTTTCACTTTCTTAACACTGATAAGCATTTAGCCTTGGCAGAATTATGGGCTGTCAGAGTGCCCTTCTTGTTTGACCTTGTTTGGGGATTTTCACTCTATACAAAAACATGCACATACATGCATATGAATACGCCACCAATGCACCAAACACCCTCTCTTTTACACACAGTGGTGCAGCGGTGGTCTACTGGTTAGGGCCTCCACCATGCTTGGAACTGAAGGATTGCTGGTTCAATCCCTAACTAGTGGACCACGGCTGAAGTGCCCTTGAGCAAGGCACCTAACCCTTCACTGCACCCCAGGTGCCACTGTAGCAGGCAGCCCACTGCCCTGGGTTGGTATGTGCATCACCTCACTGTGTGTTCCACTGTGTGCTGTGTGTTTCACTAATTAACGACTGGGACAAATGCAGAGACCAAATTCCTTCTATGTGTTAATACACTTGGCCAATAAAACTGGTTCTCTATTCTCTGTCCCTCATTTACACACTCACACACACACACACACACACACACACACGGTTATGGCCATGTAATGCACACTAACTTGGGCACAGGGCCCCCTTATGGAGGTCTGCCAAGACTGGGGCTACTGTTTGAAATCTGAAGCACAGGGCTAACGTGGATAACGTATTATGATGTCTTTGTCATTTCCATTTAGATGAGCAGAAAATTCCATTAACACCACCACGGACACCACACACACATATACACGCACACAAACACACAGACACACACAAACAGACACACCTTAGATGTCTTGCAAGGAGAAATGTTGCCGCATTGGTGTCATTTTCATGTAAATGAGCTTGTCGTTCCCATTAATATCGAAGTCAGCCTGATACAGGCAGCCTGGGGGGGGCGGGGGGGGGGCGTGTCCCACCAGCTTATTTATGTAGACACCGCAGCACCAAAGTTTTCTGCCTACAGCGCAGCTGAAGCAACATTTGCTTTCATAGAACAGATATTGATCCATGCCCTCGCCAGTCCGTGCCCAGCAAGTTTGTAAACAGTTCCGGTTGCTTGATGATTTAGGCTGAGCCACAGTCTCTCTCTCTCTCTCTCTCTCTCTCTCTCATTCCCTCTTCTTGACTGTAAATGATTCCACTCTAATGAACTCCGGTAGATATAAGTGAGGGTCAGTTTTTTGACGGTCGCTAATGACCCACGGGCTTAAGAGTGCACCCACTTCGCTTCCTCTCTCTCTCTCTCTCTCTCTCTCCCTGCCTCTCTCCCTTCTGGCCATCTGCCTTCTCTGTCTGCATTTACTCTCTTCCCCAGGTCTTCTCTTCTCTAGTTTTTCTGTGTCTTCCAAGCTATTTAGTTCCCCCTCACCCCTCCCTGTTCTGTGTACCTCTGTCTTCTCCTCGGGCTCTTCATGCCTTTCTTCTCTCTCTCTCTCTCCCTCCCTCCCTCTCTCTCTCTGTCTGTCTCTCTCTCTCTCCCCTCCCCCACCCCTATACTCCTGTCCTTCTTTAATAATCTCAGCTGACTGCTCTCTCCCTCCCTCCCTCTACCTCTCTGTCTCTCCCTCCCCCCATCAAACATCTCTCATGTCGATATCTGTTGTTTATTTTTTGCTGTGAGAATCGGAATCAATCACCAAAAAAACTGTTGCCTGTAGACACTGTCCATAACAGTCAACAAGGAAATATCTTCCAGATGTGACCTATTTTTTTCAGCATGTTTTTATTTATTTATTTCATTTGATGTTTAGTGATTTATCAGTTTGGTTGTGTTTTCTGTGCCTACATTATAACCTTTTGCTGCGCCTAGTTTCACTTCTGTCTCTGACTGGATGATGGAGGCTTATGATAAAAGGATGGGGGAAACTGTCAAACAGCATCAGATTTAAAAGTGTGCTGTTCTCCTCTCCACTCAGGGACTTGATGAGAGGAAGAGAGCAAAAAAAAAAAAAAATAGGCTAAAATTGACCCACTTCCTGTTGCGTATGGAAGATCCAGGCTGTGTGTGTGTGTATGTGTGTGTGCGTGTGTTTTTGTGTGTTGGGGGTGGGGCCAGAGGTTAGTGCGGGTGCTGGTTGTATAGTATGGCTGCTGCCTTTTCTTGCTGACTTGAGTGTTGTCCTCTGGTTGGGTGCTTGAAAGTGTGGATTCAGCCCCTTCCGAGAGCTGGGACAGCCTACTGCACAGCTCATTTAGCAAAGATACACACTCACACACACACACACACACACACACACGACTACCTGAGTCAGAGAATCTCCCCCGAGAGTAATCAGGCAGCACAATATCTGCACCACCACCACCACCCCACTACCACCATCTCCAGGCCACTAGCCAATCCTCTTCATCACATCTCAATGCAGGGTTCACTCTCTGTGACAGTGGCACTATTCTCTGTGCTAAAATACACTTTCCATAAAAGTTCCTGCTCATCCCCTTTTTGCTAACGTACAGTCTCTCTCTCTCTCTCTTTATCTCTTTCTGTGTATTGGCAGGCTTGAAATCAAGAAGTCCTCCTGAGGGGCTGACTCCTTGCTGCATCTCGGCAAAAAGGAAAAAAAAACAGGCCCTGTGAAGTCCATGGCTGTTAAATAAAGAATGTTGATGTGATCTGTCAAGGGATCTTTCTTCAAGGATTTCTGTGAAGGAGAATATAATCACAAAATTGTGTAAAAGGACCTTTTCTCCATCTCGTCTGACCCAGCAAAAACTTGATAAGAGAACACGCAATTAGTTCTCAGTGCAAAGAGCGGGAAAGCAAAGTCACAAGAGGAAGAGGACTTTCGTAGTGTTTGATGGCAGCACAGACTGGAGTGTCTACTAGATGAGCGGGCCCAGGTAACAGCATCTCGTCTGGCGATTGAAGCTAGCGCTAAATGAACAGCCTCAGATAGCAGAGGACATCTGATCCGAGTAGAGAGCGGTGAGAGAGCAGCGAAGGAGTGGCGAGTGGCATTGGCCATGAACCCCAGGGACAGTGCACAGGAGGAGGCAGCGGTCGAGAGGCCCCTCGAACATGCCACCGACGACGGCAAGGGCGTGTCGTTCGACTGCAACATCTGTGGGCGCAGTTTCCCCTTCCAGAGCTCGCTGTCGCAGCACATGCGCCGGCACACGGGGGCGCGTCCGTACAAGTGCCCCTACTGCAACCACCGCGCCTCCCAGAAGGGCAACCTCAAGGTGCACATCCGCAGCCACAAACTGGGCATGCTCATAAAGCCCGATCCTGACGACAGCGAGGAAGTAGATGAATCGGAGGAAGGCAGCGTTTCTGAGGGACTCGATGGTGGGAACACTCCTACCAAAAGCGGTTCGGCTTGCAACGGGATGCTGAATGGCACAGGGGATGATCGGGGGGCAAAGGTGGTAAGTCGGGGGGTGAAACGAGAGAGGAGCGTTGACACGTCGAAGACGTTGCGCTGTCGGCTTTGTGGCCACGAGGTGCAGCGCGAGGACCAGCTGCTAAGCCACATCGAGAAAGCCCACATCACAGCCGACATGGAAAACGAGGCATCTCCCACCAACATGCAAGAGGTCCCAGTGGAGCCTGAAGCAGAGGATTTCACCTGCGACACATGTGGCCAGGTCTTTGCTCAGGCCAGTCTCCTGAAGGCCCACGTGAAGAAGCACACGACCGAGCTGGAGCACCGCTGCAAAATTTGCGGACGAGGCTTCCGCGAGGCCTGGTTCCTGAAGAGCCATATGAAGACGCACAATGGGACCAAGTCCTCTGGCCGAGGCCGGCCACGGAGCATCGACTACTCTGATCCCCCGGCCACCATCAACGATGTGGTGCAGGACCAGGAAGTCATGTCTGCCGCGGGGGCCATGTGCCAGTATGAGATGTGCTCTAAGTGTGGAAACCTCTTCCACGACCGTGAAAGCCTGCGTGTGCACAGTCGGGTCCACAGCAAACAGGCCCGTAGCCATTCGTCTGCCGGTAACCTCGCCACAGACAAAGAGGACTCACCTTCAGCTAAGAGGCGACTTATGGAATACCTTGGCTTACGGACTGTCGAGGACAGACCCAGGGAGGAGCAGCCGGCATCCTCGGGCAAGAGGGTTCCTGAGCTGGACCCTGTGTGCAGCTACCAGGCCTGGCAGTTGGCTAACAGGGGTCGAGTGGCGGAGCCGGTAGAATCCGGCGGTGTCTGGGATGACTCCTTAGCTGAAGCTACGGTGACCTATGACCGGGAGAGCAGCCGCTACGTGCTAGCAGGACATGAGAAGAAGCCAAGCCGACGAGGAAGCCACGGAGGCTCGGTGCTCGGAGGGGGCCAGTCATCGCCCAGCGAACGTAGTGCCCCCGATGAGAGCCCCAGCGACTCGGAATATCGTCCGTCGTCCCGGCAGGAAAGGCGGCGCTCGACCCAGAGCCGATCGCACGAGTGCTTCGAGTGCGGAAAGGTATTCCGCAGTCGGCACCAGCTAGGCGTGCACGAGCGGTCGCACCGCAGAGATGGGCGAGGCTCGGGCGCCGATGCTGACTCACGGTCTCCCAGCAGACCTGGCACTCCTCACAGCGACAGCCGTAGTGAGACCCCCACTGCTAAGCAAGGCCCACGATCCTCCACAGGTGAGAAAGCGTTTTGGTGCCTTTTCTCCTTTTGCAAACTTTACAGGTTTGTTATCTTGCCTTATCTTAACTTCAAAGGGGGACACCTACTAGATAATAAAAGAATTTTGAAGGGTTTGTAGTTTCAAGGCAGTCACCATCTGTGATCAAATGTTTGGTCTTTTTGGACAAATTGGCTAAACCTCCTCCTTTGTGGATGTATGATTATTTATTAAGCTGTAATAGGCTAAGCCTGACTTGTGTCGGATACTGGCAGCTTGGAGAATTTTATAAACATCCATTTATATAATTCATTAAGTTTTTGTCTGTATAGAGTATTCTGAATGTTATTTGGAATACATCTGCAATTAATTAAATAGTCCCACGGTTGGTTAAATTTGATTGTATGTCTTATAAGAGTCTAGATTTTTAAAGCAAACAGCAAATATGTAGTTATGCAATATTTAGTTGTTAAAGCTAGCTCAAAAAGTAGTAAGTAGGTTAATCTTTGTGTTTTAGCTGTAATGTGTAAAGAATTTTTGGTTAAAAGCTGGAGGCCTCGATATAAATCTAAATTTCACTTGATGCACCTATTTCTCAGATGATTTACCCTACACCGTCAGGAGGATTTGTTGCTGCAGTCGAGGCTAATCTCAATTGCAAAGTAGGATGGAGATTTAGATGGGGCATTCTGTTTTTGGCCACGCGTGATGTGGAGCATAAATGTTTGGTTTGTTTTCCCTGATACATCAATCTACAGCTGTCTGTCAAGCTTAATGATACACTTTGGGTTGCCACTGTGCTGTGCCATACTCTGAACATCTAAATACTTAGTGTAATATATTATTGCATTATCATAGCATAGTAGAGGTGTGTGTGTGCGTGCGTGCATCAAATAAAGTATACATGTACATTGGATCTTAAACTGCTTTAGTTATTACAGGCGTTCCCTCAAATTTTTACATCTTGTTGATTAATGTTTCAGTTTTGTGACTCATAATTCCCCTCATTACCTGTTTGCCCCTTTCTTTCCCTGACTCTTTCTTTCACTTTTATCCTGGTGTGTTGACAGAGTTAAGAGCAGCCTCGCTGTAACTGAGGGAATCGGGCTCTAGATAGGATCATATTAAAGAGGAAATGGGATAAAAATAAAGGCTTTATCTGTTGACAGACATCCAGCCCAGCTGTGGGGTGAAGGCTGTCTCATTTCCTCTCCCATCAACATGAGAATCGGTGCAGTAACATTGGTCATGCTACCGTGGAGAAAACAAATCCCCCCCCCCCCACCAAAAAATAAAAAACTCCCAGAGAACTCTGGTTGGATCTTGTTAGTGTGGTAAAAGGTCAAAAGATAGTTAAGGTAATGGACCCAGTTTCAAGTCTACCTGACAGCTTATTCTTACACATCTCAAAAGCTCCAGACATCTGTTGATGACGTCCCCATTGTTGTGTATTCCTCACTGAGCCAGCTGTGTATGTTGTTCTTGGAAGTAGAGACACCTAGTGGTCATGTAAGGAACAATATCTGTTACTCAAGTCCTGAGAAAACACAAATGTTTGGTACTTTCTTTGTTAGACTTCAGTTCCTTTAAATCAGACATGGGGCCTTATTTCTTTGGAAAGTGAGCTTTAGCTGGCAGTATAAAGATAACGTTGACACCAGCCATCCATTTGCACAGGGAAGATGCTGACAACAGAGTTGTGGAATTTCTTTCAACGGCTGACATTAGGGGTTGGGACTTGTGAGTGTTCTGACATAAAAAAAGAAAGAAACCAGATTTTCAGGAACTGTGGTTTGTGCAGAGTGGTGCTTTTTCTCTGCTCTTACAAGTGTTTGGCCTCGACAAGTTTGAGACCATTTTGCAGCTGGAAGACGATCCAAGCATCGGGGTGTGTTGTTATAATTTTCTCCATGGCCCACGCTCAGTGCTCTCACATGAGGAGTTCAGGATCAGCGAGCGGGGTCGACTCTTCCCCCAGTGGTTTTGAGAGCATCGAAAATAGAAACACGCTCTTTTTTTCTTTGCTTTTCTTTTCTTTGGGCTTGTGCTTGAGTTCTATTTCAGCACATCCTGTTGCAGGAAACCACCCTTCAGTGTGAATGTGTCCTACACTTTACTTTTCTTTTTGTCTCACTGCTTTAATCCAGCTGCTTTGATGCACCTTGAGCACTAACAAGCGTTTCAACCAATAGCACAGAACTACAGAGCAAGACACCCTTTAAGAAAACAGATAGGATCATTTATATGCAGTAGGTAGATGTCAATGACTAGCATGATAAATTACTATAATAATGACAGGTATGATAATAGCCTTCTCACCTATAAATATACCCTTGAACTAAATAGTGGGTCTGGAAGAAGCATACTGTGTGGGCGGCTGATAGGGGATCAGATTGTGAGCAGGTGAAAAGAGAGAGAGAAGAAGAGAGGCTTGCCTTTGTGCTGCTTCTCGCCCTCAGGCGCTCTTAGCCTCTGCTAGCATTAGTCACAGGAGATGAGCATTCACCCATTTAAGGCAAAGACTTCACAGGTGCTGATTGACTCCATCAAGCAGACTTTCAAACTGTATGTTTGAAAGTTTTACAAAAAAAAAGCAGAGCGGAGTGTAGCAGAGTATGCAGTGTGCTGTTATGTAAACGCATAGTGACTTTAAGGAGTAAGCTGCTCCTGTTGGTTCTGTCTGTTCTCTTTCCATCTATTACATTTTTAATATCTATTTTCATGTCTTTTTTTGTCTCTCAATGGATTTATTTCTTGCTTTCTTTTTCTATATCTTACCTATTTTTTTTCTCTCTCCCTCCCTCTCTTTCTCTCTCTCCCTCTCTCTCTCCCTTCTTTTTTTTCTCTCTTTTCCCCAGCTGGTTACTTAATCGATGCCGTCACCTACACTGACCATGCTCAGCCCTACAGGTTGTTTTTAGGGTGGATTTTGTTATTCATGGTTTCCGAGTCTATTAGCCCACTGTTGCCCAGAAGTCCCTTTGTTACGGCCATGCTAGTGGCTACCTTACGCCAGGTGAAGTCTTTCTCTCTGAGCTCAGGTAGATCAGGTGAACATGCCGGTCAGGGAATGATCCAGGTGATCAGGTTGCCTGTGGCCAGGTGGTGAGTTAACACACAAGGAAGTTAATGGAGATGAGGTGAACTGACGGCAAGGTTGTGTCATGGCTACACCCGCACACACATGTGTGTGTGTGTGTTTGTGTGTGTGTGTGCTTCACCAAAACGGGTCAGTGAAACTTGGAGCGCATGGAGATTGACATGGTCAATTACGCTGCAAAAGTCTTGGTGACAAGATGGCAAGGTTTGAAGTTCAAAGCAGCACCGGTGTGCATAGCAAGGCTTTCACCTGTGACTAGCTGTTTTCCAAAGATCAACACTACAGATGTAACTTCCATGGGACAACTGTGAACAAGGCATGATATTTGCTGGGGTCAGAGTGTGTGAGTGTGTGTGTGTTTGGGGGATTGTTGTTGCCTTCCACCTCCTCCACCCACGCTTCCCTTGCACCACCCTGCAGTGCACTGCATGAGGCACTGCAGGTTAGCATGACAGACAGGCTAACGAGAGCCAGATGGCCCTGCTCTCCTACGCTTTAATTGAAAAATTGAAAGAGTTGTTTTCTCATTCGTTTCTGTTGGCATGGGAGGGGAGGGGGAGAGTGAGGCATGTTGCTCGGAGTTCCCTGCCCTTTCAAGTGCGTATACAAAGCTGCAGTCTTGGCGAGAGCCACCGTCAGGAAGATAGTGTCAGTGTGTGTGTGTGTGTGTTTGTGTGTGTATGTGTTTGTATTTGAGAGAATGTTTGTGTATTTGTGGATGAGGGAGTGAGTTGGGTTGTTTCTTCAATGTGTGTGTGGATATTTCAGCATTTGTTTATTATGTCTGCAGGGACTCTGAGTTCTCATGCCCTAAGCCCAGGGTTAGAGTATCATGCTGTCAGGGTGTTTACTTTAGCCACTCTGTGCTCAGTGCAGCCAGGATATGGAAGAAAATAGGCCAAGGGTGCCACCATGTGGCCAATATGCAACACTACATGTGTTTGGGACAGCTGTTTTGCTTATTTTTTCATGATTCGTAATTGAAATGATGGCAATTGATAAATATGATTGATATGGAATTAAATGTCTGTTTAAATATAATGACTATAGTGCATGAAGCATGTTTGGTAAAGGCACATTTATTGGTATTATGTTTATGTAACTCAAGATTTACAGATGACCTAGAGATACTTATAGATGCCCTGTGCATAATATTATAGCTATGACAATTCACTAATAAAAGTGTGCCAGCCATTATAAGAAAAAGTTCTGTTTATTAGGGCCTAAAAAGTGACATGAAGTGTATTTAAAGAGATATTGAAACTGTGCCACCTAGTGGATGACGTTAGATCATACATGTGACATAGCGTTGGTAAACTGATAAGTGGTGCAACCTCATATTTACAAGTGTTATGTGTAGATGAAATTGTACATTTGCTAACTTTCCCTTTACTTGGAAAGGTTCCAGTCAACTCAGGCTTGATTACAGTCGTTGATATAATGTTGATATATTATTTTATCAATTCAATGCGCTGAAGGCACTGTAGACCTACTTCTGATGTGCCTACCAACAATAACCAGCAGCAAGGCATAATAGTAGATTAATAATGAAATGATTAGATGTTCTAGTTATATATGAAATATGGTACATAAAATCCATATCACATTAAACGGGTAGTGAGTAACAAGAGTTGGTTTAATGCAGAGCAAACATTCTCATAGTTGTACTTGAACCTGGATATTCACTCATCCCTCACTCTGTCCCCCAACACTGTAGTACGCCCTTAATAAACCTTATGATAGACTAACATTGCTGCTTGACTGTGTCTATGTCTGCAGAGGAGAAGCCTTATGTCTGCAGCCTTTGTGACTTCATCACACCGGACTCCTCCACATTCATCTCCCACCTGCGGATGGCGCACCCGGAGCCTAGCTTAGGCCAGGAGGCTGCTACCCCCAAGACTACCTCCACCTCCACCACCACCCACCATCCCTCCAGTAGCAGAGGTGGCAGCAACAGTGGCAGCAGCTACCCCAAGTTGAAGCGCGCTCTCCTCCAGGGCGCCCCTCACTCCCACTCTCCCTCCCCCAGCCGGTCCCCGTCGGAGCACCCCCTGGCCCCCAACGCCGTCGTGGCCACCCACGCCCGGCCGCTGACCCCGGCACCTGCCGACTGCGAGCCCGCCGTAGACCTGTGCGTACGTCCCGAGGGTGCCCGGGGCGCCGCCGTGCCCTCGCCGTCCTCTGCTTGCGCCGCCACCTCCGGAGACACCCCACCCGAGGGTCTGCCCAGCCACTGCTGTTCGTACTGCGCCCATCGCACCCACTACCCCGAGGTGCTGTGGATGCACCAGATGATCGCACACCGGCTCAACAGCAGTGCCCTGGTGCCCAAGTGGGCGCAGAAGAGCAACAGTGGCACCAGGAAGAGCTCGGAGCTGAGGCGACGCACCGGCCCGCCACCAGCCCTGGGGGGCAAAGAGGGCCCGCCGCTCCCCATCAACGTCCGCTCGTCACGCACGCGGCCCCCTGCCAGCTCTGGCGCCACCGCCCACAATAGCAACAACCACCTGAAGAGAGACAGACCTGCATCTTCATCGTCGTCCTCCTCCGTCTCGTCGTCCTCGTCCTCTGCTCAGCCCCGACTGGGTACCTCCGCACCCCGCAGCAAGGTGCCCAGGGCCACCCACACCCCCGTGAGCGTGAGCCGTCAGCGGGCCGAGCCCGAAAGGAAGCAGCAGCAGCAGCAGCAGGAACCCACAGCGTCTCGCTCGCGACCCCAGGTTGACCTGTACCCCCGGGTGGCTTCGGCTGGAGCCCTGGAGAAGAATGCTGGTGCCTCCCACAGCTCTGGCAACAGTGGAAGTGCTGGTGGCGCTGGTGGTGGTGGGGGCAGCTCCAGCACCACGAGCCCCAGGCCAGGCGCCCGCATGGCGGACCGGTACCTCCTCCCCCAGGAGGGCCTCGGCTACATGCTCTCCAGCAAGCACGGCCTCAGTGAGTACGGCCGCCCCAAGGGCTCCCCCTTGGTGTCCCCCCAGCCTGCAAAAGCCAAGCCCAAACCCTCCGTCCAAAGCCAGTCCGCACACACCGCCATCACCTCCACCGCTGCCATGGCTAACCACCTGTATGGAGCTTCTCATCCACACGGGGGCGCTGCGCTTTTAGGGCTGGGCTCTCCTGCGTTCCTGCGCTCAGGGGAGGCCAAGCAGGAGACGATGACTGCGGGGGTGCCAGACACTCAGCTGGATATTCTGAGTTTCTTAAAGAACTGCAACTCCCATGAGCTTGCCACGCTGTACCACCGCTGGGGCATGACCAAACCAATGTTGGAACACACAGGTGAGGACACACAGATGTGTGATGCAATAGTATATATATATATATATATATAACATATTCATATGTATTTATATTTGTGTGCGCACATATGTCAGATGCCACTTAAATAATTCATACTTACTTTCATACACATATCATGTTAATCTCACATATACACCACTACAGTCACACACATACACTACTGTACATGTTACATGTAGGTGTGACAGAGTATTTGTGTTGCTTAGGTCTGCTTGTATCTGTGTGCATGCTGTGTGAGTTTGAGACTGCGAATGCGTAAGGTGTATTTGTTTATGCTCATCTATGTGTGTGTTCATGTGCGTTGTTTTGCCCTACTTATATACTTGTTGTATGATGTGTGAGACAACAGCACAGTATGTGCATACGTAAGATGCGTCTGTGTGTGTTTGTGTTTATAAATGCACATGTGCGTTGGGGAGGCCTGTTTCTGCTGTATGCATTGGTGTGTGTGAGCACATGCTTCTCTGTTATGTACTGTAGTGGGCACTGTGGAAGCATGCACCGTAGATGGGTTGCAGCATTAACTATTGACTAACTATTCACCATCATGGTAGTGTAACCTTGAGAAAGAGTGACACAGATCACATCTCAGCTCTATCAGGGAAACAGAGTGTCAGGATTGCATCAAGTGAAATACTCCCATTACATTTCAATATTTGATGACCTGAGACATGATGTAAGTCTAAATGGATGTGATGGAAGATCTGAGAATTAGTGAATATCTGCATTAGTTGAGCTTTAGTACAAGTAGAAGTGCAATCATGTACAGTTAGAGGGTTAGTGATTGCAGGTGTGTGTGTGTGTGTGTGTGTGTGTGTGTGTATGTGTATGTATGTTGGCCCATGATGGCTGTCTCTGCTGTAGGCAGGACCATGAAGTGAGAGGATTTTTCTGACTGGCTGAGCTGGACCTCTCTGACATACTAAGAGGGAGGTGGGGGACGCCCTAAGGGACACACACACACGCACACACACACACACACACACACATAAACATGCACATCCCACCCAGCGCTTATCAACCAGCGCATGAGTGACAAGCTGCACATTTGCATACATACTCACACACACACACACACACACATATCAGACAAGAGATGAGTGTGACATTCTAACCAACCCCACACACATACAGACACACACACTCCTATCAGACATCAGATGAGTGTACACACACTATACACACACGCACACTCACACACTTATCACTCCCAGAGCCTATCATCCAGCGAATGAGTGACATGCTCATCCTCTATAGAGTCTGACATGGCATAAATAATGAAGAGAGCCTGCATTAGGAGAGAGGGAAAGAGAGTGAGAGAGAGATGAAAGAAAGAGCAGAAGAGAAAGACAAGAAAAGAAATGAGAAGGCAAAGAGAGAGAGAGAGAGAAAGAGGTAAAGTGATGGTATGTTCGTCCCATTTTGAGAATGGCCCCAGCCAGCCACAGTGTGGTGTGTGAAGTGAAGCAGACCTCTTAACTAAGCAGTGGGCTTGGGGTCTGCGGTAGAGACTGAGGGAGGTGATATGTGTCTGACACACTTCTCCACTGTAGCGGCAGAAAAAGCAGGAGAGAAGAGAGGAGGAGAGGAGAGGAGTGGAGTGGAGGTGTGGGGAGAGGAGAAGAAAGGGGGCACAGGAAAGCCGAGGGAGAGGAGAGGAGGAGCGAAGCCATCAGCTGGTTTTAAATAATAAATGTCCTGAAAGAAAGACATATTTATACACCCATTTCACTCTTTCGCTGTCTTTCTCTCTTGTCTCTCTCTCTCCACACTCACATGACCCTGTGTTGTGTGTGGAGGTCAAGTGACAATTAAGACACACACACACACACACACACACACACACAGATAAAAACACACACCGTAAAACATGAACACATACACATGCTGCTACTCACAAAGAAACAGACACACACATACACAAACACAGAGACACACACACACACACACACAGATAAAAACACACACACACACACACATAAACGGGCTGTATATTTCTGCATGTTGATGAATATGGCTTTCAGCAGAGTCACAGACGTCACTGTCAGATGTCCAGGGCGATCGAGTCAGAGTCGGAGCGAGCCCTTTGAGTCATATGTTATAATGTGACCTTTTTTGAGAAAGCCACGCTAGGGTGTGTTTTTATGTCTGTGTGTGTTTGTCTATGTATGTGTGTGTGTGTGTGTGTGTGTGTGTGTGTGTGTGTGTGTGCAGGGTGAAAGAGTGTGTCTTCTGCTATGTCTGCATGTGATGCATGCATGTGTAGTTAGTATCTGATAGTGAATTGTACAGTGTTTGTCTGTGTGTTTGTCTGTGTATGTTTGTGTGTGTGTGTGTGTGTGTGTGTGTGTGTGTGTGTGTGTGTGTGTGTGTGTGTGTGTGTGTGTGTGTGTGTGTGTGTGTGTGTGTGTGTGTGTGTGTGTGTGTGTGTGTGTGTGTGTGTGTGTGTGTGTGTGTGTGTGTGTGTGTGTGTGTGTGTGTGTGTGTGTGTGTGTGTGTGTGTGTGTGCGTTCACAAGTACTTGCCTGTGTGTTTGTACCATGTATGTGTATGTAATATAGTGTATCTGTGTACGTGCATGTGCATTTGTGTCATGTATGTGTTTGTTTATATGTATCTATTTGTGTGTGTAATGTAATGTGCGTGCACGTGTGTGTGTGTGTGTGTGTGTGTGTGTGTGTGTGTGTGTGTGTGTGTGTGTGTGTGTGTGTGTGATGGAGAGGATGAGAGCAGTGTGTGTGTGCAGCCGTGTCCAGGGGCCAGAGCAGAGCTGCCAGAGCCTCTCAGCCTCACCTCTGTTCTGCTGTCTATCCTGCTCTCTCCCTCCCTCAATCCCTCTCTTTCCCCCTCTCTCTCTCTCCCTCTCTGGGCTCCTGTAGGTCCCTTCTCACCCCAGGCCAAAGCAGGTACATGTCAGCTGCAGTCTGATGTGTGGATGGTCTGTGGGTGAATGTGGTTGTGTGTGTTGATGGGAGTCGAGGGGAAAAGAAAGTGTGTGTGTGTGTGTTTAGGTAGCATGGACCCTGAAGGTAGTAGAGGTGAGGGGGCAGAGGTCATACTGCATTGGTGACTGTCGTGTGTGTGTGTGTTTGTTTGTCTGTGGGTGTAATATGGTTGCTGGTTTCTGTTCTGACCTCGTCACTGTGCTGTGTCCATGTCACTCTGATTCACCATGACTTGCACTGCTGCTCTTTTTTGCTCTACACACACACACACACACACTCTTGCACATGCACACTGAAAAATGGACACATATACACACAGAGCCAACTCTTCTTTCCTTATAACACACACACACACAGACCCACACACACACACCTGTCGTGTGAAGCGGGCACATCACAGGCAGAGCGTTTTAATTGGCTGTAATGTATGCGGTGGGGCCGGCGCGCGTGTGTGTCTGGCTGTCAGCCGCTGAGGTGATGCTGCCTGACAGCGGCAGGCTCGCGCCCCCCAGCTGACATCCCATAATGACACATTAGACATACTAATGATGCCTCCCTCCATCCCTCTCTCTCCATCCCTCTTTCTCTTCCTCCGTCCATCTCCATCTCAACTCTTCATCCCTCTCTCTCTCTTGTGTGATCTTATCTTACCCTTCTCTCTTTCTCTTGTGTGTGTGCGTGTGTGTGTGTGTGTGTGTGTGTGTGTGTGTAGGCTTGTTGAGGTCGCTGGCCAGGCAAGGGGAGTATGTGTGCCAGGAGTGTGGGAAGAGCTTCAGTCAGCCAAGTCACCTGCGCACACACATGCGCTCGCACACAGGTAAACCAGTGCATACTCTCGCACACACAATGACATGCTAACACACACACAGGCCAGCATGCCACACGTGTGTTTGTGTGTGGTGTGTGTCTCTGTGTGTGTGTGTGTGTGTGTGAGAGAGAGAGAGATAGAGAGAGAGACTGAATGTATTCAATAGAAATAGAGAGAGAGGTTGTGTGTGTGTGTGTGTGTTTGTGTGTTTGTTAGTTGGAAGGAAATATGAAGAGAAATTGTGCATGTATAGAGAATTAGTGTATGTGTCAGTCCTTAAAAATAGCAGACACTATTGTGTCCTTGGAAAAAAAATGGTTCTTATTAAAAAAGGTTCTCAAAAAAAGGTTCTCACAATATTTCCTTCCTTTTTTCTCTTTTCTGATTTTCTTTTGTTGTTATTTTCCTCTGAGGCCAGCTGCATTGTGCCTGTGTGTTGTGCCCAGCACCCGGCCCTATACATTATTAATCCCATGTCAATTAGAGAGATGTAATTGTGCATGCTAATGCGAGCTAATGGCCACTGGCGATCAGCACGTCACACGTCCACTCCGACATATGTCTCCATTTGCACACAGCACACTGGGCTCCAGTCAGCACTCATTGTTTATACCTCAGCCCTTCCTCAGACATGAGCTGACATCAGATCAGATGAGACTGGATGAGTTGGACCATTGGACTGTGGGATTGGGGATTGGGGAGGGGTGGGTTGCGTTCTGCTCATCCTATCTTTTCTTCATGTCTTTTTACCTGCTCTGGTAAATTCTTTCCTTATTCTTTTTGAATGACGGGTTGAATCCCAGTGGCCCCTCTCCCTCCAAACTCTAAGCCCTGGACCCTTGAAGTCTTAACCATCATGAATCGGCCAATCATGAATTCAGGTTATACCAGGTAAATCTTTGAGGGTTAGGGTTTAGGATTGGACTTTATGAGATCAGGTTAGGAAGAACATCAAAGTCAAAGTCAAAGTCAGCTTTATTGTCAATTTCTCCACATGTACCAAATACACAGAGGAAACGAAAGTATGTTTTTCGATATCCTACGATGAAGAAAAAATGCACACAAGCAACAATTTCACAATTTCAATCACAATTGCAATTTCACAGCAAAAACAAGAAGTTCACAAGTACTAATCACTTCTGTATGATGTGTTGTGATTGTGCAGAATGTAGTAGTGCAAATAGATGTGATGTGGTTGTGCACAAAAACAATAGCAACTTCAGATTCCAGAGGTTTTTCTGGGGTCAGAGGGAGGGGCTAGGGTTTGCCATCATTCCCACCATCCCTTCTCTTGTTTGTTTATCTCTCTACCTCCATCTACATTTCACTCTCTCATCCCCCTCTCTCACTTATCACACCTCCTTTTCTTTTCTCCTGCCTTCTTACCTCTCATCTTCTGACCTGTACAATCCCTCTATCTTCTCATTTGCCTCTTCTCTTCTTTTCTAATCTTCTTACTATTCCTTTGTTTTTTTTTCTTTCTACAGTTTCTTCTCTTCTCTTCTCTTCTCTTCTCTTCTCTTCTTTTCTGCTCTGCTCTGATAGCCTCAGTCAGTCAGATAGCTAAGTTCTTTAAGGGGAGTGTGAATGATTCATTGGACAGCCAGTGATGCTAAGTGACAGAGGCCAAATGGTAAGTGATGCACCGGCAGAACACTCTCCACGCTGTTGCCACAGTTGCACACACACACCCTCACTCACACAAACACACCCTCACTCACACAAACACACACATGCACACACACAAACATGCACACACACACACATACACAGGCACGCGAGCTGTAATTAATTTTGTCAGTGATGGTTTTGCTCAAGCTAGCCATCCAGTTGAGAAAGGCCAGGGACCCTGAGGGCTCCATTAGCATGTACATGTCACATTAAATCAGTAGCGTTCCTCCAGCGAGTCGGCCGCTCCATCCGCCTCTTTATTTCTCTTATTTACTCTCCCCTCATTTATATATTTATTTATTATTTACTTACTTGCTCACTTTAAATATTTATTATTTGGCTTCATCAGTTGAGGTTTGTGTTGTTTCCTCTGGCGCTCTGTGAACTGGTTGCCTGTTAAATATGTGGGATGGAGATGGGCTGCTGGTGTGAGTGATGTTTTTAATGCCAGACACCTCCGCTCCCCTCCATTACAACCTCCACCCTTGTTGACCGACCCTCCCTTATCCCCCCCCCCCCCCTCTCTCTCCACCCTTTGCTCTCCTCTCCTTTCCCGTGTTCCTCCACAGTTATGTTTGAGTTTAATGGACTGGGAGGTTCTGATGCTCACCCCACTTCCACTGAAGCGCCCCAACAAGTATGTTCCCCACTTTTTTTTTCTTTTTCATTTTCTCTCACGCCTCTGTGTGTGTGTGTGTTTGTGTGTGTGTGTGTGTGTGAGTGCGTCTCTGTGTGTGTGTGCATGCCTTGGAGTCCCTGCAAGTGAGTGTCTGTCTGCTCCTTTTACGCGCGCACACACACACACAAACACACACACACACACACCAAAGTGTATTGCCTTGTGCTCCACTTATCTGTGTCCATCTGCATATCTGTTGGTCAGTTCAGTGCTTTACAGTAAACACTCCTCTTTACCTGGAGCTTTCCCGTTGTTGTGGAGAAGGTTCTGTATCCCATCACCCCAGTCATATGCTCCAGTGAGTGCCCTCTCTAGATGTAGGCCTGTATTTACAAAGAAAATAAATGACATGCTCCATTACCTTTTTACTTTGGACAATTAGATGAGTGTTTGCTAGTACAAAGAAAAATCCCTCTCTATTTTGACCTTAAAGAAGACAGAGGTTTTCTGTAGCTAGGCTTGTCATAATTAATCAGCTGTATCCCCACCCCTCCCAGGATTATGCCAGATGCTTTGGCTGATAGAAGAAGAGAGAGACATCAAAAGCAACCAATTAGATGTGTTGTTAGGTTTTGTTTTCTGATGCGGATAACCTTTGACACGATATACAGATTTTGTTTTGTTGTCTTTTTTGCGCTATGGCAACCCAGAGGACAGTGTTTGAAGGTGCTCGCTTCCCACTCAAGTCTTTTCCTGGTGCTTTTGTCACTCCCCCCCAACCCTGATTTGCATGATTAATTGTATTTTTTTCATGCTGTTGTCTATATTCTAGCCCAGCACATAATGATGTATGATAAGGCCCCTATTTCCAGTTCTTTCTTTTGGGAGGGGTGCTGGGGAGTTAGAAGAGGGAGTCGTTTGTTATGCCATTTTGCTTTTCTTCCATTTATCAAAATGATAATTAGGTTCAATTAAATGGCAATCCCATTTGTTTTGCTCAGGTGTGTGTTGCTTATTTATGTGACGCGTCTGAGACATTGTAGGTCGGTCTAATTAAAAGGCTGTCTGCATATGTGTGTGTGTGTGTGCGCACCACACATCTGTGTGTATGTGTGTGCTTTTTGTCTCTTTGAGTCCTTGTTTCGTTCAGAAATACACATATATCAGCACCACTCCACAAGTTGTTTCTACACTAAGGATGACGTGGATTGTAAATGATAGCGGGTCCCTTTAGCCTTTATCTGGGTTTATCTGCATTAGCTGTCTAAAATGACACACACACACAGTTGTTGGCCAATGTCCATGTCTATCAAGCTAAGCACTCAGTGAGTGAAACTAAGCACGCATTCCCTCAGCTTCATAGGAAGCCGACGCTGCACCAGCGAGCTTAGCTTACCTCACTGGAAGATTTATTAATGTGACTCACTCTGACGCAACTTCTTAACCTTGTCCCCTATGAAGTAATAACTCAGAAGCCACCCTATATTCTTGCTCCTCAGCACACAGCGGTGGCATGCTTTGAGGCCAAGATTATCATTTAATTTAGGGCAATGAGAAGAGGTACCCCTCAATTGATTATTACTTGTTGCAAAAGGGTTGGTAATTTTTGTACTGTACTTTGATAGAGAGTCTTGTTTTTTTTTTCTTTTTTCTAAATCTGCTTAAACCACATATGTACTTTCAGAAACACCAGCCTTTTTGCTCCTTTGCCTAAAGTATTAATTGCTGGACTTCAAGTCTACAATGCAGAATTGTCAGGGAGAGCATTAAAAAAGAACCTTTTAACCCACAGGCCTGTTGTCTGAGGTCACTGTCTGTAAGGAAAAAAAAGACCAGTGGGGGGCAAGTTAACTCTGTTTCAGTTTCAGCATAACATGCCCCCAATGGAGTTTCAGCTGCCAATCCACTATTCTGTGTTTTGTCACATGCTTTTTCTCCAGGACTACCAGGACTCAGAGACCTTAAACAACAGGGTTATGGGTTGAAAATGGCCAGTTTTTTTTACACAACACTTAAATGATAAATGTGGGCCTTTCAGAAATCCTAGTGAAAACAGTCTTGCTCTTCATCTTCATCTTCCCTCCTCTCTCTCTCTCTATCACTCTTATTCCTGCCTGTCACCCTTGCAGGGGAGAGACCGTTCCGCTGCCACCTCTGCCCGTACCGAGCCTCTCAGAAAGGGAATCTAAAGACGCACGTGCAGAGCGTACACCACGTGCCCTTCGACAACGCCCTCCACCTGGATGCCACTCTCACCAAGCTGGAGCAGCGTTCGGCCGAGGTCCACACACCCACTCATCCTCACCACTCCCACCAGCAACAACAAGCTGGCCAGGCCCCTCCAAACCACTGACAAGACCAACACATGGAAGTGTGCCCAGAAGAGAACGTCTTGGAAGGAAACCGGGAACCTTTGAAGCCAATTACCAGATCATAAATGTCTTAATGACTAATAAACTACATTGTAACCACCGCTACTAACTTCATCGGATTCAGGAGTGGTTGGATTAGGGGGAGGGAAATGTGGCAAAAAATAAAGGACAGCATAAAAGAGACTTGCCTGAAGTGAACTGATGAAGGACTTGGCTTACACTGTGAACTATTTACTGTTTAGGTTATTCCATGCCTTTAAGCATTGCCCAGTTAGTGCCCTTGTTTCCTTGTTTTTAAGTTTTTTTAATTATTATTTCGAAAACCAAATCTGCTTACTCGCAGGGGCCAGAGGGTCCCTGTGAAATCTGTGTGAAGGAAATCCTCGAGAGTTTTCTCGACTGGCATAAGGAAGCAGCTAGTCCAGCTTTTGTTTTGTATCATAGGACAAGATAAAATAATTTTGCCATTAAGAGGTCCCTATCTGAGGCTAGCTGAGGTCCCAACATGAAAATGGGGCCTGAAAAAGAAAGTGTGTGTGTGTGTGTGTCCATTAGTGCTCATTATGATACTGAGAACTGTTTTAATGGCTAATATAAATGTGCATGTGGGTTTAATGGGCACCTAATTATTGTCAATTTTAAACAGCACCGGCAGGGCTGGACCTCCTCTCTTCTCTGATCCTGAAAGCACACTCAAGCCTTAGTGTGGGGAGGTGAAGATGTCTGCAAACAAGTGTGTATGTGTGTGTGTGGGTGTGTGTGTGTGTGTGTGTGTGTGACAGTTTTTTTGCTGGTCTATGCTGTTGAGCACTCTTGATTTCTTCTCATCTTTTCTTTTATCCCATCTCCTCTGCATTAAAGGCCTTCTTTTCACTCTCTGGGCAGGTTGAACAGCTTGATTGTTAGGTCTGAAGCCATCTACACATGGGCACATTCAGAGGGGTTCCATATGACAAGGCATGTTTTTGTTCTTGTTATATATTACATGTGCACATTTATTATTATTATTATTATTATTATTATTATTATGATTATTATTATTATTATTTTGCTTTGCTGCTCTTATGTGTCTTAATGCTCACCTAATGCCCCCTGGTGAAGACTTAGAGAACTCACTGGGGTGAACCAAACACCTTCAAGCCACAGGTTAGGGCTAGGACACACTGCTTGTGTTGTGGAAGGGGTTTTGGAGCCCTTGAAAACAGATTAGGGCAGCCACACTGCCTTCATCATATGCGTAACCATGCTGCCGCTGTGTTACTGCTCAAAAATAGAAAGCAAACCGGTTGATAATGGTTCAAAATGGTTGTGACTCCAGTCTGGACTTCATTTCAGTTCGTTAATAGCGCTCTTTGTGGATTTATGACTTATTATTTGAAACAAACCCTAGTAGAAAAGCAGCGCAGCTCTGCAGCTGAGCTAGTCCTGAAACATTGCCAGTGTCTCAGTAAAACACACTCAGCAGCAGTAAGGCAGCAGTACAATGCACCCAGTTCTGCAGATGTGACAAAGGCACTATGTCCTAAGCATGAGAATCCTATTTATCCTTAACTTTCATCAGCTGTGCTGCAAAGCTGTTATGATTTTTTGTTTTTGTTTTTGTTTTGTATTGTTTTTCAACATATTGTCACAGTGAATAATGTTGAGTAATCAATATCCCTGCTGTGGATATGACATTGTTCAGGATTAGGGAGGGTGTGAGTTGCTTCTCTGTCTGAGTCTCTTTCTGAGAGCTGAAGTCTACAAGGTCACGATTAGGTTTTCCCCTCTGAAGTGAACTGAAAGAACACTGTCATGGCCAAGGCTATATCCCAGGAGACTGGCGGATACACAGATACTGATCGTAATATAGAGAGTGCTCCTTTGTTTTAGGGGACCATTATGATTTGTGCAAAATGTTTTCTTAATTCTTTTCATTCTGTTCTATAAAGCAGGCTACTGCAAGGTGACTTTGAAAAGACTCAAACAGTTTGTGTTGTAAATTGAATACAATTGAAGTAAGACTTTGCTGTCTGCAATGCGGCAATGTGCAAGCCATACAGGTCTTGCATGGATTTGTATGTTTTTTTGACTGAACCTTATACTTGAAGTAGTGGATAATGATGGCCTACCAAGTAGTCTAACATGTATTAGTAGGAATGCTAATGTTTCATGTACAGAATATTAATTCCCAGAAAAAAAATATTATTCCTGTTTTTCCTTTTGTGAATGAATAGATATGAACTGATCAGGTTGAAACGCAGGAGTGTTAATATTAACAGTGTGCCTGTGTGTGCATCTGTATTTGTGTGTGTGTGTGTGTGTGTGTGTGTGTGTGTGTTTTCCCACTATTAATCAAACCCTTTAAAACATGAGATACCAAATTGCTTTACTAGTTCACCTTGGTGCGCTTAGACTAGGTTCCAGCTTTAGGATATCCTTCTTTGTGCTGACCCATTAAGTTTGGGATCATTTGATCTTTTGGAAAAGGAATAGAATGTATGCTGAATCTCTGCTCTTGTGGCCTTTCACAGGAGTGCATAGAGGTCATGTATGCATCATATTTCAATCTATCCTGTCATGTTGTCGTTCAGACCTTAGTCCAAAACCTACCTACGCACAGAGGCACAGGCCTTATTTTGTCCATGATCAATGAACTTTCATTAAGTCAGAGACAGACGTGGAGTCAGGCCGAAACTACTTGCCATCAGCATTTTAGCAATAATATATTAGGTCCATGTAAACATTCCTCCCATACACACCCACACACACGAGTACAGATCCTCTATGTCAGCAGGATTATGTTTTGCTTATATCTTCTCCATTGACTTCAGGGCAAAGTGTCAGTGTATCCCTCTCTGTCGAGCCTCATGTTTCGGTTTTGTCGAGCAGCTTGCTTCGGTGTTGCAGCAGAGCGCTGTGTACTTGTCAAATGAATTTGCTTTTAAAATGAGTGCCTGACTGTACATCCATGTCAACCCTCCTTCTGTCCATGGAGTCAAATCTGCTTAGCTACATTATTAGCGACATTATTACCAGGGCATCCTGTTAATTGACACAGGGAACAAGTCCTTTGTTCCCGATGGCTTCAGACATACACTGTACCCTGTACTGTAAAGGGACACCTTATTGGCTGCATGGCAACGGGAGAATGCAAGAGCTGTGTCCTGAAACATGAGTAACACTGTCAGTAGGCCATGCCCTGTAGTTGCTTTGTCTAATAGAGCCCCGCTATCAGCCACTGAACCGTGACCAGTTGAGCAGCAGACTCTTTGTGTAATCTACATTATATATAAAAAGATTCATTTACATGACTTGTACTGATCCCAGCACAGTTAGAGATGGCCTTTTGTTTTGCCTGCTTACAATAGGACTGTATACAGTAGATAGACAAGGGTGCCATCCCAAAGAGCTTTGTTTTGTTTTCTTTGTTTTTCCAGTATATTTTTACTGGAGATTTTTATTATTATTGTTTGTGTGTCTGTGTGTGCATTAACAATTTTTTTGTAACAAATTACATTGTCATTTGATGGTAGTTAGATAATATTATTTAAAGTTTACTTGGTTGACTTCTGTAATTTATTATCAAAGTCAAAAGGTTCAGCAGATTGTTTGTTTGTTTGCTTGTTTGTTTTTTAAAATATTATTTTATTTTATTTGTATTGTTCCTTACTAGTTTGTCAGGCCATCACCAATGTGAAAATCTCTACCTCTCCTGAGGCACTCTCAGTTTCTTCAATGGTTCATTTTATACATGGTTTCAAATGTAATGGCATTTCCATATTAAAGAGATGAATGACACCTGTTGGCTCCTTTTCATCTTCCTCCCCAACATGGCCACTGAAGATTAGCCACTTACACACACACACACAGAGAGTGAGAGACAGACAGAGAGAGAGAAAGAGAGTGAGTGGGAGACAGAACAGAGGCAGAGAACTAGTGTCTGTCAGTGTACGTATGTATGTGTATCCACTCCAAACAGTGTGCACACATATCACAATGTTAATGTATTTTTATTCACTGCTTAACAGACTTGCCCATCTATCTCCATATCTTAGGCCCAGCGTCACAGCAAGACTACACAGTGACGTGTGTGTTAGCATGTGTGCTATTTTATCAAGCCATTCTAGATATCACTCACCTGCCATGGGTGTAATGACCTGAAAATTACACAGACCTCGCTCCCATTTTTTCTCTCTCCTGCTGCTGTAAGGCCACAGGCCTTCAGGCAACTGGCAGTTCTCTATTACAGGAGTCTTGATGGTGTCGTATGACGGAGCCAGATTTGGGACTGAGGAGAGTGGTGAGTGACAGCCTGGCGCTGGGAACATGGCATGTGACATTAATGCCAGTGTGTGTGATGTGATGAGTGTGTGTGTGTGTTGTGAGGGAGTGTGTGTGTACAGTGACACTACTGGCAGTATGTATGTGTATATGTGTGTTTTGTAGTGTGATCTGAGACTGAGGAGTCTGTGTGTGTGTGTGTTGTGACACTATTGCCAGTATGTGTGAAGTGTAATGTGTGAGTGTATCCAGAATCCCTCTGTGTGTGTGTGTGTGTCTCTGTGCGTGTGTTTGTGTGTGTGTGTGCGTGTGTGTGTGTTGTGACACTAATGCCAAAGCGGCCTCCAGGCTAAGAGAGAAACTGCAGTGTTCTGTCACTCATCCCTGAGACACTGATACCGTCAACATGGTGTCTGTGAGCCAGGCAGGAAGGCAGGGGAAAAGAACCTGCTCCCTGACACATCCATGCTGTATGTCGACTCACATCATGACAGGTCCATCATATTAACCCCACGCTTCCCGTCAAAGTCAGAAAGCCAGTGGAGTGGTGTGTGTGTGTGTGTGTGTGTGTCTGTGTGGAAATGTTGAATAACTAAAGTTTCCAAAAAATTAGAGAATAAATTTTAGAGAACAAAATTAGAGAAAAAAATTAATTGAACCAAGCATACAATGCAATGCAGTGATGCAATGGTAATCACACCCTGTCACTGTCTATAATAGAGGATGTAGACCTCTTTCTTATTGCTGTACCTTTATTTTGATGCAGCTTTGACACATATATGCATAAAACATAACACATGCAGCAACAAGGTTCAATAAGTGCCTAACAACCCCCCACAGCTGTTCTGAGATCAGTGAAACCTACAGGCTCATAACGTTAATTGCTTCATTAATATAACCCTACATGTACAGAATAGGATGTGACTTTACACTGTACGTCTTTTCAGTTATTTGTGTTCCGGTACAGTCTCCCATACATCATGTTTATACTTAACGATGGTAGTGTTAACAGCCATGTTTTCCCTTCGCCTTTCAGCCACTCCGATCCCTTTTTTACTCCTCCTCCTCTGCCGCCGCCTTTTCTTCCTCCCCCCTCTCCTTTTCCTTGCCCTCCTCCTGTGGCGTCTCCTACCATGGCCGGAGTGGACTGACGGAGTCGTAGTTCACTCTGCTGCCCTCTGAGCTTACAGGAGTCAAACAGCAGCGGGACACGGCACATCTGCCATCGCTACATAAAGGCGGAGGCGGCGGGTGGCGAGGAGTGGGCAGTGGCACTCACTTAAAGTCTCCCCCTTCAGAAAGCCTCTAGCAGCGGCAGGACCCGACGAAGTGAAGCCCGACGCAGACAAAAGGCCAAATGCGTTTACAATACGACAACCAGATCACCCTCTCTTCCTCCTCCTCCTCCTTCTCCTCCTCCTTTTCTTCCTGTCTTGGTCGTCGCTGCCACCACCATGGCAGAATATGTAAATATCACGCTAATCAAAGGGTTCTGGAATCACAAAATGCCACAGAAAGGTTATGACCCGCAGCCTCGGCTAATAGGAGACTGAGGACGGAGGTGGGACTGACAGCAACCAGGGGCAGTGTTGTGTGTGTGTGTGTGTGTGTGTGTGTGTGTGTGTGTGTGTGCGCGCGCGCGCCTGTCTGTGTTTTTCTCCCCCTGCCTTTTTCCTCTCTGTTGCCCGAGGAGGGCCTTCAGATGGTGACCTCCGCCTCCCGCGTTTCAGCGCGCTGACAGTAATGAATGGAAAAGGCTGTTTATGAATATCAAGTATTATTTACTCTCCAACAGTTAAGAGGAACAAGAACGGGGGCTGGGAGTGGAGGGGAGGTGAGTTGAGGGGGAGGTGTGTGTGTGTGTGTGTGTGTGTGTGTGTGTGTGTGTGTGTGTGTTTTGGGGGGTGTGGTGGTGTTGAGAGCAGCAGGAAAGAGGCAGATGAGGAAATGCGAGACCCCTGCGCTCTGTAGGGGAACTCCGCGGAACTGGCCTCTCAGCTCTCAGAAGAGCGAAAGAAGACAGCACACAGGCTGCATATGCTAGACTCACTCTGAATAAAACACACCCAAAGAGTCTGTATGAGCCACTTCAGTAAAAATATCTTACAACACACGTTTTAATCTGAGTTGTTTTGCATCAGTAATAATCGGAAAGGCACACAATGTAATCAGAAAAAAACTTGTTCAGAATTTTTGATTGTTGTTTTTATGTCTTTTTGTTTGGATTTTGTTTTATTTAGTTTTGTTGTTGTTTTCCCTCTTCTTTGACTAACTCCTCTCAGACTTGGTGTGATCATGCTGAACATCAATAAAGGCTCAGTAAAAGACCAAATCGAACCAGCTGTTCTTTGATTTTCCTACTTTTATGTAAAGCATTTCCTGTCTGTCGTTGTAATTTCACTTCCTCTCCCTGCTCATCTGGCATTCAGCGTGCGGAGGAACCTCCGGTGAATCGCTCATTAGAGGGTGAGATTCCCGAGCACTCGTTTAACCTTGAGTCGAAGCGAGGGCGCCACGGCTCGTGTGCTGCGCTCTTAGTGCTGTTTGTGTCCGACTGCCGAGCTCTTGTCGTCACTCTGCCTTTACACGACTGGTCCGTTTTACGTCAATCGTTTACGCCAATTGAGTTGGATGTAAAGAATGCAAATGAAAACTATTTTTTCCTCTCTGCTCTCCTTTCCCCCCTTCCTACCCCCTTTTCCTTCTGTTCTCCTTTCCAAATTGCTCCCCTTCTCTTTAAATCTGCTAAACCTCCACCCCACCCCCGCCCCTTCCACGCACCGACTAACGGTATATGGTTCCCAGGACAGACCATGACATTTAACATACCCTTTGCTAATTTGTGCTTAATAGCCAAAAAGTAATTAGAATTAACATTAATGGCATTTCCTATGTGCCCCCCCCCCCCCCACACACACACACACACATACACACAATGACACACATACGCCCTTGTTTCATATTCATTTTCCTGTTCTTTTATATTTTTTGTGTGCTGATACTTAACAAGCTAATGCCTGTCACTGGTCCCTCTCCGAGACGGCTTAAAGTTAATGGTGCTCTGCTGGCAGAAATCCTTCAGCCGGGGCCTGAGCTGCTGTCCCTGCTGCTTGCACTGAGGCCCGCTTTTCAAGCAAACAATGAAATGGGGAGTGTACCGGTGATGGGGTGTAAGAAAAGAACGAAGGTGGAGACATTGTGTTTGGTAACCCCCCTCCCTCCCTTCCTTCTTTATCCACTCCTCTCCCACATGCACCAACCACCACCACCACTTCACTCTTTTCAAGGGCAGAAGAGAAACCCATTCTGTTGGTCAGCAATTGGCAAATGAGCATTATGATGTATGTAGATTAAAAGGGGCAGAAAGCTATTTCTGGATCATCTCCGAATTCAGCACCCCCTCCCCGCCACACACACACACACACACACACACACACACACACACACACACACACACACACACACACACACACACACACACACACACACACTAACACACACACATCAGCCCATCCTGTTAAATAAAGGCTGTCAAAAGCCCACTCATAGTGGCTTCTCTGGCAGTATATTAGTGTGGTTGAGAGGCTTAATCTGGTGCAGAATAGGCGGGTCTGGGCGGAGGTTGGCATGTGCTTTAAGCCCAGTGGCAGTCAGAGGGCCGCTGGGTCTCTCAGCCTCTCTGATCAGACCAGCGCATAGACAATGGAGACCGTTGCAAAGATGGAAAGCAGCAGATAAGAATCCTAGCACTGCTGTGATGGAAGATATTATTTGGGTGTGTGTGCGTGTGAGCGTGTGTGTGTGTGTGTGTGGGTATGGGGTAGGGTTAGGGTGGATTTTTTTTTTAATAAGTTTGTGAAAATCTATGAAAGTTTGTATTTTTTGCATCAAAAGCATAAAACAAACAAAAAATGGAAATATTTATAATAAGTTGCTTATTAATGTTAGGTAGGGAAAAAAAGTTGAAAAGGTCAAGTTAGCACCAACTTCGCCTTTTCTGTCTGTGGAGGCACAGCTGAACACATTCTCACCTCTGTGACTGTTTAGGATTGATGTGTAAATGTTTGTGTGTGTGTGTGTGTGTATGTGGGGTACGTGGGCTACGTGAAGACCAGTTGCATCCAGCCAGAGTCCTTGTATGTCGAACAACTCCTCCTGTTTCTTTTAATCGTAGTAACTGGACACCTCCCTTGAGAACAGGTAGGGGTATGTGTGTGTGTGTGTGTGTGTGTATGTGTGTGTATGTGTGTGTGAGCTGTAACCATGCATTTAAGAGAAAGAGTGCAAGAACATCAGAGAGAGAGAGAGAGGAAGAGAAAGAGAGGGAGGGAGTTGAGCTCAGGGTTAGGAGCTTATGGGTAATGGCAGGACCTGGGCTGTGACGGACAGCCCAATCTCAGGCTCAGACAGGTTCAAGAGGGCCATGTCACTCTCCCCGGGCTCCCCGCGCCAACAGAGCTCCTCGCCGCGCACCGCTAAATGCATATTGGCAAAGTGTCTGTGCCAATGCCATTAGCGCCAAGGCTTAAATTCCCCAGTAATTTTCTATGGGGGCACTCCTTATTGGCACCTCAGATGGGTTAAGTATTTCCGCCCTGGTTTAGATTTAATGGATGACTGGTGAGCAGAGAGGGAGGGAGAGAGAGAGAGAGAGAGAGAGAGAGAGAGAGAGAGAGAGAAAGAGAAAGAGAAAGAGAAAGAGAAAGAGAGCGGGAGGGGGCACCAGCAGAGTGTTCGTGCTAAACAACACTATCTTCTTCACACACACACACAAACACACACACACACATACGCACACACACAAAATACACACACACACAAAATCCATACACACAGGCTGAGATGAATGCATATGCTGCCCCATATCTCTCAACAGTCTCAGGAATGTCAGGAGAGAGCAACGTGTTGGTCTTTAACAGCAGCAATGTTAAAGCGAACATGTCGCAATATAATATGCTTTTACGAGACACAAAGACAGAAAGGGAGTCTCTCTCACTTAAGTACTGCTTCATGAAAAGCCAAACTTGAACCTAGCCATCACAGACTAAAATAAAACAGGACCTGGGGCATTGAATATGGAGTGTCACTTTACATTTAACTGATTTCCTGAAATGGCTCCCTGTGAAAAAAAGACCATTGTACTTGGTTGTAGCCTTTTCTTCACAAATCAAAATGGCTGATTCTCAAGTGCTTTGTCTACAGTGCAGTTTTTCATCCGAAATGCTTCTTCCTCTTGTCTTTACTGTTTTTAGGTGTGTCTGTGTGTGTGTGTGTGAGAGAGAGAGAGTGTGTTTAGGGGGGACTTGCATTTTAAATACTATTATATCAGAATTACAGAGAAAAAAAGACAAAAAGACCACATTCAGAGACAAACACAGATGAATTTGTATTTATACATATTGACACTCACTCACACACACACACACACACACACACACACGTATAAACAAAATGTCTTGCATTTCATAATTTTGCTCTCTCTCACACTCCAAGAGGCTCCGAGACATTAGGAAGTGAGTTTAATGTATTCCTGTGCAGCTGAGAGGCCTGCTAATAGCACACACACACACACAAATTTCAGCATTGGTCTCAATCTCCATCTCAGCCACACGGCCACATCTAAAGCTGCCGAGTACAGAATCTGTGCTAATGGGCCTGCTTTTAATGAGGAAAGCAAGTGTGACTTTCTGACGGTGAATCTCAGAACACATGAACGCATGTGTCTGTATGTGTATGAGTGTGTGTGTGTGTTTACATTTTAGTCTGTTCAATACACACATGCTTTATGCAGTACATAATTTTTCACTCTTGTAAAAAGCGCGGTGGCGGACTGTCAGGAGCCGTACATGTGAAAATGATCATTTCAGGAGACGGTGCCCAAGTACTAATATCACTGCGTACATTAGGCTTAATGTCATACAGAAACAAACACAGATGTCTTATGCTTTACAACTTTACAAATTTGGCTCATGGATCAGTGATTTCACATCCGTGGGAGAACATTTTTTTGTGTCTTGTGTCTTCCTCCTTTTTATTCCTAATCAGCCTCTGATATTTTTCTGTTTTGTTTTAAGTAATTTATTTAACTTTGCAAGACTTGGTAACATGAAAGGGATTGATAACATGAGAAACCGTCAAACACATGAAAGGATTACAACCCTGAAATCTCGACTCCACGTCTTCCTCATAGAAATACTTCAAATAAATAGATAACATGAAAAAATATTGTGAAGAATATTACTATTTCCATTTCTGCTTGTATAAAACATGCCTTTGCTTTTATCCTCCTGTTTGGAATCAGCCAAACAGAAACACTGATGCAAGACTAGATATGGGGACGTGCACAAGACTCACAAGCAGTTTCACCTCTGACCAAAAGATGGCACACTATGTTAAGAGGAGTGCTGTTACTGGCATAGTGTTTGCCTGGGCATTAGTGCCATTGGAAGTTAGCATTAAGACTAAAATGTCTGCCTCATTTTCTTAGCAGCGAGGTTAATGGTCACCGGAAGGTTCCATAAAAGTGGGGAAGAAAGCAGAGGCTCTTAAAGAGAAGTGTGGATATTTGCTTCTGGTGCATGGGCACTAGCACTATTTAGAAAGCATATGCACAAAGAGCTGAAGAGGAATATATTCAAATGGCTTGAATTGTATCCATAATGAGTGTCATGCCTGTCTGAATATTTAAACTCATTATTCCATTCCATTATTCCATCACCACCAGTTAAAAATTAACACCAGTTATTAATTTATTCTGAATTATTAAAAGTATGTACATTTCTTTAAAAAGAAAAAAACCCCAACACATTTATGGATGCTTTTAAAAACATGCTAATATTCAAATTTTCTTTTTCATGTATCTCAGTGAGATTTGTCTTTTGATGCTTGTTGTCACTATAATACTGTAATATTTCTAATATTCCCAGTGTTCTGTGAGGTGAAAATAGCATTTAAAGAACCAAAGTCTGGTAACAGAAATGTCATGGTAATTGGGTTTAGAAGGTTAAGACTGTTTTACGTACATAGTGCAATATTTCACAAAAACAAAATGGCGTCCAATCGTTTGCTGTCGTTTCTTCAAACCACAAAACAGGCCCGTGGGATCTCAGTTTTTCCTCTTTAGTGTACATCTAGAGTGTTTTTAACTCCCACTCAAGTGATTCACAAGATGAGCTGGGGAGTTCTTCAGAACAGTTCCCATGCCCTGGACTCAACAAATCAGACCGTATGCCAAACCTGAACAGGCAATAGCAGAGTCAGTGTGTGTCACAAGAATGTATATATCCAAAGGCCTGAAAAGCCACTGGCCATGGAAGGTTCAGGAGGATGGGTTTTTGTCCCAGGATGAGAAAAAAAAGCTGTTTAGATTTTCCTGTGAAGAGTGTTTGTGTGTGAATGCTTGTGTGTGTGTGTGTATGTGTGTGTGTGCACGCGCGCGAGTGTGTAATGTGTTTAACCCAAAAGCAAGTTAGTGCAGACTTGTTCAGTCTCCGTCTTTTCCTCTCATTCTGTCTTCAATACACACACACACACTCACACACACACACACATACACAGACTCACTCTTGCCGCTTCCCAGCGAGCATTTGGAATCGATGTGACATCTGTCCCTCAGAATGTGCCATCCTTGCTGAGCTTCACTCCCAACATCTGCACGATTAGCCCACTACACACACACACACACACACACACACACACACAACCCCCGCCCAACAAAGCCCCTCAGAGCCTTTTGAAATGTAGTCTGTGCAGGAGCAACCTGATACTGCTCACTGTGTCACATCACATTTGCTACAAGGCCATTTGATTGCCAGGCATCATGACAGCGTCAGTCATGTGCTTAAGAGAGGCCGATCTCACAGCCACTGGCTCTGTGTGTGTGTGTGTGTGTGTGGGTGGGTGTGAGTGTGTGTGGGTGGATGAGAGTGAGTGAGTGAGTGAGTGAGCTGAAGAGCTGAGCTGAAGGCTACAGGCCCTTTCAGAGGACACTGACAGCAGGACTGGAGAATTTCAAAACGTGTGTGTGTGTATTTGTGTGTGTGTGTGTGTGTGTAGGGAGTGACTGGTGGAAAATGTGTTTTATTGAGAAGAGTAGTAGATTTACTGGTATGCCCTCAAGCCAGTTTGTGTGTGTGTGTGTGTGTGTGCGTGTGTCCACTATTTAATGTGTCTAACAAGGAGTACAAGGAGTTTTGAGCCGGATTTATAAATACTGAGGAGCCCAATTACATATTTGCCAAATGCTACATTCACCCAGATCTCCAAAACTTAAAAGTAACAATATGTGATAGAATTATATTTTCTTCTGCAGATACACACACACAGAGAGAGAGAGAGAGAGAGAGATGTGGGGTGGTTAGCTTGTGTGGCAGCTCTCAGGATGGGAGCAGGAGATCCCTCATGAAGCGCAGAGAGCACAAGACAGGAGCTGCAGACATCAACACCAACCTCACGCATCCCCCTAGGCCTCCTGCTCACACACTCTGGAAAAACACCGCCAGTCAGACGCACACATGCACACACACACACACGCGCATGCACACGCACAAGCACACACACACACACACACACACATACACAGAGTGTAGTAAAGGAGATGATCTTAGTGATGTACTTTTGAGATACAAAATAGATCATCACTAGGCAATAACAAAAATAACTGTGTCATTAAGGCTGTAGCTTAATATTATATTATAAATAATTCTGTCTTTAAACCTAGTTTGGTTTTTGACATGAACCTATTTTCTAATCATATGGATAAGCAATTAGTGATAAGGATTTTGGTTCAGTGTTCAACACCCTGGACTGTAAAGCTCAGGTTTTGCTTTGCCATTAAATTAGGCATGCACTCGCTATATGAGCTGGGTGGGGTGTGAGGTATTATTCACAGTGGGGATTGTAAAAATAGGCACTTTTATGAATGATTAATAAACAAATCTATTAACAATATGTCTGACATTTATGAAAAATGTTCATTTTTTTACCCCGTAAAAAAGTGCAACCTTCCCTTTTGTTAATAATCTGCATTAATCATTGGCGGGTGTCACTTAACACAAGGTTAATGAAACATTGTTAATGCTACACTAATCTAAGTCGGAGAGCCCTTGTAGCTGTAACACGTAACCCCTACACCATTTTGCCAGCAGATTTTAAGTGGTTGATTGATAGATGAAAGACCATGTATGCCATGCCATGCCAGGACACCACAGGATAGTGCACGAGATGAGGTCAACCAGACATTATGGTTCAAATGTTTTCTAAAGATGAGCTTGGGGCTTTGACGGGTTCCACTTATTTCCAAACACTGATACATGGTAAACTGAGAACAGTAGTATGTCAAAGTAAAAGTGCTAAATTCTCTTCAATATGGTAATGAACACACAGTAGCTTCTCCAAGCATGCTCACACACACATCGGCATGCAGGCTTTTCCTAGACTGGAATTTGTGATGACATCTACCCCTTAATATTTGACCCATAAGCACCTACGCAGATGCCTTCTCTCTCAAATTCTACAGCTGTCTGATGCATATTTCTGATCATGGTGCTGGCACTGAGATTAACAACCACAAAACTGGGTGTAATGGCTCACAAAATGCTATGGTTGCGGCCTGCAACATGGAGGTATTTCTGTAATGATCGTCTGCAAGCGTCTCTCACCACTGAACAGATGTTGTTGTGTTAACTTCGGATGGGGAGAGCTGCTGTGTGCTTGTGTGTGTGTGTGTGTGTCGAGGTGTACCAGAAACACTTGACTGTTTGATTGTTTGATGACAGTGCGAAGCTTGCATCTCTATCCCTTTTGTCTGTGCGTCTCTACAGAGCGATGGCATTCAATGTTTGATGTTCCCATGCTTATCTGATGTACAAATAACAATAAAAAACTTTACCACGGAGACAAGACTTTGTTTTACTGTGTGACTTTTTTTTGACAGAACATTTGTTGTTGTTGTAACTTCAGGAATTCAATCAAGTTTCGCTGGTTTTCCCCTAGTGCTTCAGCTTACGTTGTTGTTTCTGTTTTTTTAAGTGGCAGGATAATCAAAGATACAATTGAAAAGTTTTTTTTGTGTGTGTGTGTGTGTGTGTGAGAGAGAGAGAGAGAGAGAGAGAGAAAGGTGGGTGTGAGTGTGAAGGGGGGGACAGAGTGGGCAAATTTCTATTTCAGTTGCATGACTACCATGGTAGATTCATTTTTTTTCTTAGTCAAGCATCTCTCACCACTTCACTTTCTCACTCTCTCTCTCTCTATCGTTCTCTCTCTCTCTTTCTCAGTTTTCGGTGAGGGCTGTAGAAGGGGAGGGGAATATTTCTGAAACTGGTCAATATGAGGCCCTAATAAACCTGGAGTTCATTTCCACGTCCTTCCTGCACCCCCCTGGCAATTCGTTCTTCCATATACAAGTCAAATCGGCTTTTTTCCTCCCAAAGCACCATGATTTATTGCCCTCTTCTATTGGCCCGACCAGCTAGTTTTCATTTTTGTTAAATCACGCCGCCTTTAAATGAAACTATCGATTTCAGGTCAACTTAGTGAGGATTTAATTTGTATTTGGGAAAATTAAAGCGGGTAACGGTAACGTGTTATAATGTTGCGTGGGGGCCCTCTGAAATAACAGTCCCACGTGAGCCCTTTTCTGCATTATACAAGCAGTGCCCTGGCACCAGGCGGCCTCAGGAGCGCTCGGTAATGAAATATTTTGGAATCAGATAGGGCTGCTTTATGCGTCCCCTCTGCCTGAGCTAAGCCCAGCTGTCCGGGAGGTTTTGCAACTTTGGGGGGCCCTGCGGCTGACGGGCTGGAGGCTGTATGGCGGTTGGCTTTTGCCACCAGGAGTTGCTGAGCTGAGAGTCTTTGAGCTGGCTGCTGCGCTGACCTTGGGTATCATTGGCTAGTCTGCTTCACTGGACTCCCCAACCACTCTCTCTCCATGGAGTTAGTCATTGCACACACACACACTCATTCACTGCCAGACAGGCAGACACACACTCCCACATTCTATCTTTCTCCATCTCCCTCACTCTTTATCTGCTTCTGTCTCTCATACACATACATAAACACACACACACACCCTGGGACAAAGAGACTGAAAAAGAGTCACACACCCTCTTCTTGCCTCTCTTTCTCTCACACACACAAACACCCACGCACACACACAATCACAAACACACTTACACACACACACACCCTGGGAAAGTGAAAAAGAGTTACACACCCTCTCCTAGCCTCTCTTTCTCTCTCTCTCTCACACAGACACACACACTCACACACACACACACACACACACAATTAGATGCTGAGAGACACTCGTTGTCTTTTAACCTGTCCTCTTCCCCGGGCGAAGTGAAGGAAGGTTTCAAAGGGGACACGTGGGCGGAGGGGTGGATTGCCCCCCCCCCTTCCCTTCCCCTCTCCCAACTTCTCCTGTGCCCACCCCCACGCTGGCGTCTTATATTATATTTAGTGGTAATAATCACAGCTATTGCCCCTCAGCCTTTTCTTCTGACGCTGCCAGGCTGCCTTTTGGGCACGAGCGGCGGGCGCGTCTCCCACTCATTTGTGCCGGGGCGCGCCGTGCTGCGCCGTGATCGCTGTCTCTACTGCCTCCTCAGCTCCTCACCAGAGAAAAGACGAGCTCCCTTTATGTGTCCCTCACAGGCCCATAAAGGAGAAGGAGGAGCAGAGGGGCGTGCGGCTCCAGGGGTGTCATTAACTCCTTTTCTTCTGCCACCGCGAGAAGCGGCAGTTTGACTAGCATGGTGTGACCCCCCCAACCACCCCCCCAACACACACACACACACACACACACACATACACACACACACATACACTACACACACTGCTGCCACTGCAACCCCCACCAAACCACCAAGAGCCCCTTTCAACACAACCCCCCCAAATAGCATCCCACCTCATGCCAGCCAGAACGACCCTTCACTCAAACCCCCCAGCCTCCCTCACCACCTACCCCACTCCTATCCTCCCCACGCAGTTTTACACACAACTGTGTATTAACACGTCTCATGGCTTCAGGTCTACACCACAATCCCCTACACAGCCACACTCTGCTGGTCCTTAGCGATCCACCTGTGTGAATGATTCGTTACCCCCTTGAGGCGAATTCTGGGAGAGACTCGTAACCTTCTCTCGTATTACCCCCCAACCACCACCACCCCTTCCCCCCAGCCCCCCCCCCCCCTTTTCCTCAAGCTTCTTTTGTCCTCCCAGGCTTTTGTCAAGGAATGACATTCCAGGACTGAGGATGTGCTCAAGATGATGTTTGGTGGTTGTGAGAAGAGCGCAAGGTCGGCCGCAGTCGTTTTCAATTACGCCTCCGACGTCCTGAGATGACTGTTTAGATCTGACTCAAGCCAGTCCACCTGACTCCACCTAATAACAACTCCACCCACGGCCAGACAGAGCAAGGGGGGAGAAAACAAACGATTAAAAACCTTATGTTCTCATCTCTCAAACAATGGTGCTCAGCCCCGGTCCGGACGTGAGGATACCGAGAGTGGTAACAACAAAAATAAAAGAAGATTTAAAATATGAAGTAAAATAAAAAATAAATAATGAAGAGCAGAGTGAAACGTTGGACTGTGTCTGTGAGAACAGGCAGCTGGAGATGAGGAGAGGTTTTGGACTGTCTCAGACGGTGCTGACTGAGTCAAGGTCCCACTGGGAGGACGGAGGAAGGTCTGTTTGTTGGAGAGGAGAGGATGGCTGTCTCTCTCTCCTTCTTTCTTTCTCTCTCTCTCTCTCTCTCCCTCTTTCCCTCTCTCTCCCCACAGTAAAAAGCAGTGTTGGGGATGATGGCTTTAAAAGCCTCTGAATGACGTGCGTGAGTGGACGAGAGCAGTGATTAATCGCGGCTGTAATTCTCATGGAAATGACTCCTGGCTGACAGCGAGTGGGACGACTCATGAGTCGTATGAAAAGGATCTGGGTCCAAATTCCTGTAGCAGCTGATTGGCCACTGTGGCATTTTCTTTTGTGTGATCTTTAAAAATGATTAAAAAAGGACTCGTTGGTACAATGGCTTTTTTCTTTCTTCTTTCTTTCTTTTTTTCTTTTTTGTGAAGTGACTAAATGTGCCAGGTCACGACTAACACAGCTAAAGCAACACACACTAACATATGGCTACTTTTGCAAAAAAAGAGAGAAAGAAAGACAGAAAAGAATGTTTATATAAATATAATTAAATCAAGTTGGAAAAGTTTAAATCAGAAAAAATTGCAATAAGCAGCACCATGAAAAATCATGTGTGTGTATATAATGGTTATGAAATATGTAACGTCTCATGGTAAGGAGTATGCATTGCTGCCTGTGGAGTTTACTCACACACACACTAAGCTCACAAATTCTCCAACTGGATTGTAGAATATTGTAACAGGAAATTTTCCAGCATTAAAAGGAGTCATCCAATCCCACTCAAATGTATATTTCACTTTCACATCGGCCAATGGGAGCTGTGTATATGTGTGTGTGTGTGTGTGTGTGTGTGTGTGTTATACTGAGACTAAAGCAGACAGGCAGAGATTCCAAACGATTTACCTGAAAGATGGCTTTCTTTTGCGCTTCTGTGCTAACATTTCCCCCTCCTGTTTTCTATAAGTGATAAAATACTCTCCTGCCCTACATCAACTAAAAACATTTCATGGCCACTCTCTGATTTAAAGCCTCTGCAATGCCAGAGACAAATAAGAGGCATTCTCTGAATCAGATGTAGTGACAGGGAAAGGGGGTCAATGAGAGGCCACACATGTACGCGTGTGTGTGTGTGTGTGTGTTGTCTGTGTCTGTGTTCATGTGGCAGATGTTTGTGTGTGTGTGTGTGTAACTTATATAAATAAAGGCCTACAGGTGGTGGTGATTTGTGCGTGCAGGTTTCCGTGCATTAGTTTACCTTGACGTGAATATGTGGAAATGTATGGCTGTATGGCTCAGAGGTTTTTTTGGATTTAATGAGGAGTGGAGGTGAGCTGGCGGAGGCCTCACCCACTCTGGTTTATGTGTTTATTCCTGTCTCTTTCTCTCTCTCTCTCTCTCTCTCTCTCTTTCTCTCTCTCTCTCGCTCTCCGCCTTCGCCGCCGTCCGTCTCTCACTCCCACACCTGCCCCGACGCGGCGCCACCTGTCCCCGGGGAGGGCCCAGGCCAGGTGGCCGTCCTGTGCTCAGCAGATGTTTCGCTGGAAAACAGTGTTGATGAACCAGTCAAACGCCGCGCCTCACTCTCAATCCGGAGATGAAGACAGCTGGGTTGGCAAAGGAGAACGGAGACTGACGTTAGCATCAAACCTGTACCCGTTATGCCCCCATTTTTTCTCTTCTCCGTTCTCTACACAAACTTTGTTGTAACTGTTTTTGACGGCTAAGGTGCTTACATAGTAGCCTACTTTGTGTGTTCCCACAATAGGCGTCTCTGTCTGTATGACAGTTTCTATGGCCTGGATATTTGCTGGGAGAGGAGGGAGCAGACACAGACACACACACACACACACACACACACACACACACACACAGAGAGAGAGAGAGAGAGAGAGAGAGAGAAAGAGAGAGAGGGTCCTTCTAATTTTGACTCTTGGCATCTCTCTGCCTCAGCAGAAGTGATTTGTTTTATTGGGGAAAATGTGAATAAGCGAATTTGGAAGCCCTTGCTCGCCCGCATCGGTAATTTACTCCCTTAAATAAGTGGCTCCTTTTTTATATGTGAGAACCATTGTGTACCTAACTGTGCTCCAAACAATCGCTGTTCAGCAGCAAAAGAATGATACAACGTGAACAATGGAACAATGAGACTCCTTTTTCTCCCCTCCAATGCTAGCCTGCGGAGGAAAAATCCTTACAAAACAAAAATGTGTCTGCATAATTGTTTTCTACAGAGATGATTTAAGGATGTTAAGCATGAAAAAAAAACCTGGGTCTCAAAAAGCATAAAAGAATGTGATCTGCTGCGAAGAATAGTTTCCTAAAACAACCTTAAGCGTCAAACAAAAGTGGAGAGAGCACGCTCTTCCAAGGTCCAAACACACTTACTGGACATAACTGACATTCCGCAGTGATGTCATGGGTGGTGTGTGTGTGTGTGTGTTTGTATGAGGGAGAGCGCAGACAGAGGTTCAGGGAGACTGTTTTGAGGGGGAAAAAAAGTGACATACCTCCCCCATCACACAGCGATGCGCCTGACAACGAGACGACCGGCAGCTCTGGTGTTGCACCTGAAGCTATCTATCACGGCGACTTATGCATACAGAAGTCAATGTCACGGAGCATACATCCATACAGAAGAATTGGTCCTCTGAGACACGTGGGTGGTTCCATGGGATGAATTTGATCAGGTCGCGCACACAGAAAATAAATAAAATGAGAGAAGAAAAAAAGATAGAAGAGAAAATGGAGAATGTACAGAGCCAAAAAATGCTTTTAGATAAGCACAAAAATGTCTGTGTGTGTGCGCAGCTGAAATGTGAATCGGATCCTTGTGAAGGTCAGTGTATAGCAACTTAATTTTCCTCATCATACCTCTCTTAACACCTCTCTTCAGTCAGTGAGTATATATATGTGTGTGTTCGTGTGTGCGTGTGTGTGCATGTGTGTGTGTGTGTGTGTTTGACTGGGTTGTCTCTCCATAGCATGCAGGTCTCGTTTCCGCCTACCAGTGCTTTGCTCCTTGTTTCCCTCAGGTCTCACTCTGTCACCCATTACACATCCATTACATGCCACACACACACACACACAAACACACACACACACACACACACACCAGTGGACCATGTGTAGGTATATATGTAGCACAGAACCATTCAGCCTTCAGGTTAATCCCATCATCACTCATGTAGCCATTTACCCAACACACAGAGGTTTTATGTTACACACATACACACACACACACACACACACACACACACACACACAAGCACATAAACAAGCACGCACAAGACATGTGAAAAAGACATATTGAATTGCCACAATATCTCTATGCAGCTGTCTGGTTGAGACCCCAGCAACAAAACCCCTGACGTGGCCCAACACATGGTGCTGTGTGAGAGTGTGGGCAGGAGGCACAGTGCCTGTCCATACATCAACGTCTCTGCTTTTGGACAGACAAAACAAATTCAACCAGCAGTAATCACTGTTTGCAGGACTCGCGTTTGGTCCTATGCTTCTTTCAGTCTTTCTTCTTCTTTTTATCCCCCCTTTCTTCCCCTCTTCCCTCCTCTTTCTCTGTCATGCTCTTGCTCGCTCTCCTTCGTTCCCATTACAATAGGGGCGGTGGGGTGATGAATATTTGTGTCCAGCCTGGCGTTAAGATTTCATTAATCACACCGGGAGCGCTATGGGTACCTGTGGTTTGGTTTAGTTTGGTTTTGCACCACATGCTTCCCCGGGTGCCCGGCTTTTTGTTTTTCATACCTTCTTGGCTCTCTCTCTTTTTTTTCTCTCTTTTTTTCTCTCTCTCTCTCAGTCCTCTCTCATTGACTGATGTGTAGGAGAGATGAGAGATGGATGGATGGATGAAGGTGTGGGGTATGCGATCAGGATTGGCGGGGGGGGGGGGGCAAAGTTTGTGTGATTGTGTCTGTCTCTCGCTCCCCGTCTCCTGTCCTCTGCCCTCCTGGAGGAGAGAGTTTCAAGTGGTGAATTAGAACAATCCAGTGGGTGCAAGGACACATGGTCACTGGGGCCTAATTGAGGAGCTACCCGGCCTTGATGGTACTCACCAGCTGCCAAGGATAATGTGACTCGCTCACTCTTTCTTTAGTTTTCTCTCCACCACCACCACCCCACCCCCCCAGCATCCTCCACCACCCCTCTATTTCTCCACCCCTCTAGCCCCCAGGTTGCTGCCTGATCTGTTTTTTCTTCCTCCTTCTACATCTCCCCACTCCCTCTCCTGTGCTCCCCATCCTTTTCTCTCTCTCACTCTCTCATTCTCTCTATCTCTCTCTGTCTTTTCCCCTGTCTCGCGTGTTGCTTTCTCTCCATTTCTGTCTCTTTTCAGGTTCCTGGGCGGCTGTGGTGCGGTGTGGTGATAGATAGACATGTGCTCGCTCACAGAAGAGCCTATTTGGACTGCTGTGTCAGCCCATCTTTATCAAATGTTGCACAGGTATATTCTCTTGCTATGCTTCATTACTCAGGAATGGCGTGTCTGAAATGTTTGACTGTTCTGTCTCCCCCCCTCCTCGGGCTTGCCTTCCTCCCCTTTCCCCTCCTCTCCTTACACTCCTCCTTCTCCTCCTCTCCCTTCCCCATGCTGCCTCCCATCACATCCCTCTCTCCTCTTCTCTCTTCTATTCTTCCTTTCCTCTTACCCTCCCCCAGTCCCACACTCTTTTAGCTGCTGTTGCTCTCTGACGGGAGCCTTCAGTGGTTGAGCTGTTGAGACAGTGGAGTGTTGGCAGCTCGCTGCGGTCAGACGAATGCTACGCCGCCTCAGTGATGGTGGTGGCGGCGAGGGTGTCGGAGGTGGGAAGGGGGGATGGACTCAATTGCACAGCAGACTGGTGAGGTGGAGTGAAGGCCCACATCTCCCCGGCGCCCACCTCACCTCCTCGCATCTTTTTTTTTTCTTTTTTTCAAACTGCCTGCGAGCGACATGACCATCAACTGCCTGGCAACGGCTGTCCGGGATCATCTGTGACTGCGCGGGAGTTAGCATTCGGTCTCCAAGCTAAAAGAGAGAGAAAGAGACAGAGAGAGAGAGAGAGAAAAAAAAATGAAAACCAGGCATAGTTTGTCTTTGTGAAAGCAAACGTGCACTACCACACATATGTGGATAATAAGATTTTTTGATAAGCATTTCGAAATAAATACACAAGCAACTTGAGATTTAAAAAATGCACAATATAACATGGAGAGCTGCATAGGTTTTTGTCTTGTTTTTCTCGTCAGGTTGTTGCCTTCCAGCTTAGGGGATTTTCAAATCATTCAAATGGGCCCCAGTAGGCCCCAGGAAGTCTATGCCGGGAAATATATAGCCAGGTAGTCCAGGGGGCCCGTGCCGTAATTCATGTGGTGGTCTTTACGGACGGGTCAGAATGAGATCAGACAGTACAGGCATGTCGACCCCGGGGAACTGACGGGGGTTCAGAGCATTTCCAATGCTGTAGCTGGAGCCTCCATGTCCACTCTGCCTCATTTGGAGCCTGGCTGAGTAGAGGACATTGCCTTTTCAATATGGGCAAAATAGCCTTTAATGTGTGACAGACCGGGCATGGTGGAGGCCAAAGGGAAGCGGCATAAAGCCGAAAAGGAACCATAGCTCAGTGGCGTAATTACGTTTGGGGGAAATGTCAGTATGACGCACAGATCTGGTAGTCATCTGCATCCCCCCTCGGTGCCGCCTATTGTCATTCTATCAAACAAAATCAAAATATTTGGAGAGCTGGGGGATGTGTGTGGGAGCCTCGCCACTCAGCGAGCCGTAAATTACACACGGAAATGTAAACCAGGAACTTGTTAGCGGCATGTGTTGTAAACTTGCTGTATTTGTGTGTGTGTGTGTGTGTGTGTGTGTGTGTGTGCAGTCTTTCTTCATGCAAGCCAAGTGTGCATGGTGGGGGTGGAAGGTGGTGTGTGTGTGTATGTGTGTGTGTGTGTGTGTATGTGTGTGTGTGTGTGTGTGTGTGTGTGTGTGTGTGTGTGTGTGTGTGTGTGTGTGTGTGTGTGTGTGTGTGTGTGTGTGTGTGTGTGTGTATGTGTGTGTGTGTGTGTGTGTGTGTGTGTGGTGGATGCCTGCACCATGTGGATCGAACTGCACTGAATGCATCATGGCTACAGTGAAATGAAAAAGGACAGGCTTTATGTGTGAGATAATGGTGATTACTGTCTGCCTCCCATAATCACTAGAAAGATAAAAACCATGCTCTTTATCAAAAGCAAGCCATCTTCACAGGAGACGTTATCAGCGTATCAGTTTCACATCTACACTTTTTTGAAATCATGTGTTTTGACAACTGGAGTCCACATTTAACCTTCAGTTTCTGTTTCAGAGTTAAAAGTGCACGGTGGAGAGAGAAGGGGAAGGGGGCGGTAAAAAGAAAAAGAGAATCATTTTCTTTCAAGAAAGATTCTTCCCCCTATAACAATGAGTATCCTTGAACCCAACATCATTAAACCGAACATCATCATTTCCTTCCATTAGAGTGACTATGAACAGACGTGCCTTACTGCTTTTAGGGTGTAACGGTAACTGAAATTAGGGAGTCACTGAAGAATGTTTTCTGCGTTGGCCATCGAACAGCTCATCCCTAAGACACAAAGAGGACGACTTTGGCTCATGATCTTTGGTTTATGATCTATGACTCAATAATTATTAATTAGTCTAAATATATATGGAAGCATAAGGGATCAGTTTCTGTTTACTTAATATAGCCAAACATTGGCTGAAAGGACTGTGAAATCATAGCAGATCGTTCAATCATTGCTGGTGCATAAAGCATGAGCTTCTCTCTTGAGAGAGCCAGTCTCTTATTTCACTGTTTCCTCTAAATGACTTCATTAGGGTTTTGCAACTGGCTGTGCTACGCAAGTGTGTGTGTGTGTGTGTGTGTGTGTGTGTGTGTGTATGTGTGTGTGGGGCACTTTGTGTGTATGTATCTTTGTGTGTGTGTGTGTGTGTGTGTGTCTGTGTCTGTGTGAGTGAGTGAGAGAGAGACAGAGAGAGGGAGTGTGTGTGTGTGTGTGTGTGTGTGTGTGTGTGTGTGTGTGTGAGACTGTGTGTGTGAAGAAGACATGGCAGTTAACTAACTGTGCAGGTACCTCAAGCAGCAAGGCTAAGAGACTACAGGGGAAAATAGAGGTGGACATAAATACCCTCTCGTGGAGCTCAGTAATAAAAAAGAGAAGAGAAGAAGAGAGAAAGAAAATAAACAATGTTGTGTAGTGCACAGAATCATAAAGAACAGGGCGAAATATCCATCAAATTAACACATCAGCGGGCTTTGATCGTAATCTCTGGGGCCTCTGCACTGCCACACAGACAAGGCAAGGGCTGGCCTGCCGTGATTTATCAATGCAAACCTAATAGCATCAATATGAATCTAACTAAAAATCAATATTTCATTACCAAATTGTTAGCGAGAATGAAGAAAAATGGCTGCAGTCGGAGCGTTCTCCAGGGCGGGAGCATCTGGAGTTCAATGTGACAAGATGAGCGATGCGTGACTCGGGGCTCGAGGAAGGACACGGCGAGGACAGGCCTCAGTCTGGGCACTGTCTGAACTCTCTTTTTTCTCTCTCTCTTTCTATCTCTATCTTTCTTGCTCTTACTCTTTTTCTGTCCATTTCCCTTGCTCTCCAGCTCTATATTTTTCCAGTCTGTGTGTTTATCTCCCATAGGTTGCTGTGGACTGCTGATTCCACACAGCCTCTTTCTGCTCCTGTGTCATGGTGCCTCCATTTTCTTTCTTCGTCTTTCATCTTTCAAAACCTTAATTTATGTCACTTGGTCCTTCTCCTAGACAATTAGCATTTTCTCTCTCGTTTTTCTTTCCACCAGCACACTATTTATCCTTCCTACACACTCACACACTCACTCACACACACACACACACACACACACACACACACACACCATTTCCACTACCAGTTGTCCTGTTCCATCGCTTCTCGCTTCTCTCCCACCTCTATCATTCTCTCACTGTGTGCCATTTTGGTGGCTCCAGCAGACCACACAATGCTCACGTTCCCCCTCAATTAATGGCCAACTCTAACATGTTGGCACTCCATCTCGCCCCCTCCTCCTCAATTATTTTTCCTCTTAAAAGGTGTGTCAGCGCTTTTGTTTTTTTTTTCCCCTCCCTTTCTCTTCTTCAGGCGCTCTCTCCTCTCATTTTACTCTTCTCTCATTCCTGTCTCTCTCCTTTCCTTTCCTCTCCTTTCTCACTTTCTTTCTCTCCTCTCTCGTTCCCTGTGGATTCTCTCCTGGGCCTCTCGTGTAATGAGAGGAGGGGAGAGAAGTCAGAGACACCTGCCTAGTGCTCCACATGCCTCCTGCTAACATGACCTTCATATTTACTCTATGCCTCTTTTTGCACACGCCTCATATTTTGATTTCTCTTCTCTTCCTCCTTTTAATTTATCGAGTCATGGGGAGGCAATGGTTTCAGTGTTCGTTATGAAGCTCTTCGCCGCGTGTCTGTGATGCTCCCAATGTTCCCGTGCTCCGATAAGTAATGACACTCCCGTCCTCCTCTACAACTGGAAAAAAGCTCAGGATGCAATTAGGAACAAACACTTGTTTCAACACCATTTTTTCGTGCTCTCTTGGAGTGACTCCAGCTACCTATCCTTTTAAGTGAGTGTGTGTGTGTGTGTGTATATGTGTGGTTGTGTGTGTGTGTGTGAGAGAGAGAGAGAGAGAGAGAGAGGGAGAGAAAGAGATAGAGAGAGTGGGTGGGTGTGTAAAATGTGTGTGCTTTGGCTCTTTGGTGCTTTGTACTGGGCATTTGTACTCCCTGTGTCACTCGCTCATTTATGCCTCCCGCGGGACGTAGTGGTAATGTCCGAGAGTCTCATTTCTCCTAGTGGACAGGTCCACTCCGAGGAATGAAAAGGGGGAAGGGGTTATTGTAAAACATGCATCATTACTGTGTCAAAACACAGCAGCCTCACAAAATGACTCCATCCTCTGCTGATGTTTGGCTGAATTCATCCTCTAATTTATTGTCTGTGAGATAAGTGTGTGTGTGTGTGAGTGGTCGATGATGAAGACACTGCTTTGACAATGTGCTCAGAGCTGCAATGAAGAACATCACACAAATAGCTACCCCAACACACACACACACATACACACACACACACACACAGACATATACTCACGACACCCCCCGGTTAATATAGATGCTCATATCGTCATTGACATAAATCTGCTAAGCATGTGCAGAACTGAATAATCCAAGCATGTTTCCTTTTGCTGCAAGATTAACCCCGCATTGATTTGACTGACATTTTACACGCTTGCGATCTTCAGGAAGAGAAGGGTGCACAGGACTCACACAAATGGAAAAATCAGACTACCACACCTTTGACATTGTATGTACCTATTGTGTGTGTGTGCGTGTGTGTCTGCCAGTGTGGGCAGATATGTATATTTATATACATTTATATATATTTATATGTGTGTCAGTGTGAGAGTGGGGATAAGTGTGTGTGTGTGTGTGTGTGTGTGTGTGTGTGTGTGTGTGTGTGTATGTGTATGTGTGTGCGCGCGCACTACCTCGACACCATAACACTGAACAACATAAAAAGCAAGCCCACTTAGACAACAGCTGGAGTCTAGATGGACATTGTTGGGTTACACAAAGTGCTGAATCCCAGTGTGTGTGTGTGTGTGTGTGTGTGTGTGTGTGTGTGTGTGTGTTGGGGGGGGGGGGGGACGTGGCAATGGGATGTGGTAGGATGGTGGGATGTGGGGGACTGGGACTGGGAGTCCACAGTCTTTGAATGTTTGTAAGCTTGTAACAGAGCAAAAAAAAAAGAAGACAAAAAAACTCACATCCGCTCCAAATTTGTCATCACTCCACCACACCGCCATTGACCTCATAGTGTCACGCTGATAAACCACAATCTGGATTCCAAAGGGATCCACATAACAATAAATATTAAAAATAGGAAGTTTAGAAACACATCAAAAAAGCTTGCAAGGACTTCCACACCCTACTTTTTGTCCAAAATGCCACCCCAGATAGAGGAGAGTGTAATTACAGGTACATTCCTTTTAAATACACAGAAACACAAAAAAGGAGGCACGTCTTACCATGGAGGCTAAGATGACTTTCGTTTTGTCTTAATGAATAAATTAGACGAGGGGATGCATAATGCATAGAGAATCTCTAGTTGGATGGAATGATGGATTATACATATTCTCCATTATTTATTTAATGACATTAAAATGGTTGGAGGTTTGAACCAGGAGGCCAGCATTAAAAAGACCATGATTAGAATCCTGCTGTTCTTATTGACTCTATATGCCTTTTTTTCTTTTTGATTGTGTTTATGTCATACATGGTACATTGCTTCAGTGACTTTGGAGGAAGAAAAAAATTATCTCTGCCAATGATCCATCGTGCCGTCTGAGGCTCTGTCATTAAAATCAGAGAATTGAGACATTATGGATCAGCCTTGCCACCCAGCTCTCTGCAAAAGATAGGTTTCATTCTATTATGCTTGCCAGCTTGGCTGACAGTGTTGCACAGTGTTTGACTCTGCAAAAACGATACAAGGACACTGAGAAAGAGAGAGAGAGAGAGAAAGAGAGAGAGAGAGAGGGAGAGATATGACACAGAGAGAGCAAAGGAGAGATGTGAGAATATCTACCACCTATCTTAATTTTACAAGTTAAGCTGAGCTGATAGGATCTGACTAGCTTACATGTCTTGATGAGAAGTTAAGATACTGGGCTCCCTAAGAAGGAGCAGTGCTTTAAGATCACGACAAGTTTTTACCAGAGACACATAGGCCCACCATGCCCTCTTTTAAAACAGATTCTTGGATTAAGGAAAGATGTTGGATTGACATTTCAACAGACAATAACCCCCCTCCCCAAATTTGAGGATTTGCTGTATTCAGAATTTGAGGTTACAATATTATACTAACCCTTCTGTCACATCCATAACATGGAATTGATCCATGTCATGTTTCCATACTAGCTGATTGCAGGTTTAATCAGGCTTATAGTCTTCTATGTGGAGCAAGCCTAGGGGATGAAGCTCTCTACTCATCTAAGGGTCCAGTTGAATTAGTATCAAAAAGGGAAACCAATCACCTGACCTTTGACCTGTTTATGTGCTTAGGCCAATGGATATTCTTCTCTATAGCTACTAAGAACTATTCAAGGATTCTTCACACATGATATGCTCACTCACCACTGTGTATTGAGCATACTGAACTATTATCCTATCCCATCCATATCATAGATTGTGGACAATTTGAGATCACTATTCTCTTGAGGTATGCATTATGAGGGAGATTTGCACATTACCTGAGACTCAGCTGACATACTGCACATGTTAACCACCACCACGCACCCTTTCCTGAGCTGCTTGACTAATCAGCAGATACACCTGTATGTCAGAGGCGTGTGTGTGTGTGTGGGGGGGGGTGGGGGGTGGGGGGGGTAGGTTTAGGGTGATGTTAGGTGGGGGGGCGTAGGGTTTATCTCTGGCTCACTGGGAGGATCTTGAGGAGAGGGTGTGCGTTGGAGCGCGCGCGTGCGAGAGACAGACGAGGCCGTTTGATAGGCCTCTGCTCCATTCCCCCATGAGGGGACGGCAGTATGACTAATGTGTGGAATGGGGCATTTACATAGAGGAGGCAGGAAGCCAGCGCTCCCTCCCAAAGGTACGCTTGGCGGCGGTGATCTGTTGGCTGCAGGTCCTCAGGGCTTTCACTGCCACTTTCTTTTCATGCTCTACTTTAGATCAAGCGCTTCCTTCTCTTTAACTCTAATATTTTCTCGCCAAGATTATCCTAGAAGGCAATCGGAGATGGGAATTCAATTTTTTTTCTTTTTTTTTTTGAAGGACGTGCAGTCACAAAATGTCCCTAAGTGCCTGTTCTACTGCGGGGGACAATGGAAGATAAATCAGAGATTCATCTCTATCACACTGATGCATCTCCATCAGCCCTGATCGTCACACCTTGCGTGTTTGCATGCTTCATACAAATTTACGTTGTCTAGAGGTTCCAATTTTGCATGATCTACAACCGCAAGGTGTGTCGAAGGCAAATTCGGTTGTGAAAATAGTGTGTCATAAATTATACACAGATGTTTCTTTTATAAAAGAAAATAAATAAGAGATCAATGAAAATTGTTTGAGGAGGTATATGAAAAAAAAACATAATATAGGTGTTTCTTCCACCTCGTTAACTGCTGTGCCTCGTTCAGCAGGAAGTAATTATTAAGTGAGAACCCACAGCTTGACTGTTATTGGTGCACATTAAATAACAGTCCCCTGTATAATTACAGAAGGAAGAGGTAGGTGGTTTTGAGAGTAAATTAGCAAAGGATAAAGAGAGGGCAAATCCAACTCCAGATGGAGGAAGATGGAGGGAAAAAGAAGAGGAGGAGAAGGGACTCATTCAAGAAAAAAAAAGAAAAAAAACGAGAAAGCTGAATCTCTATGCCACGCTTAATGAGGGGCTTGTCTTCACAGCATCTCTTGCTGGACGTTTTCTCTCTTTCTCCTCCTTAGCCTCTGGTTTTTTTTTTTCAGTGATGGTTTTCTTCATTTTTTTCTTTTCTCTTGGTCTCGCTCTCTCTCTCTCTCTCCTCCTTTCTCTCTTGTTCTCTGTTCCTCACTATTTTTTAATTAGAGGTGGGGATGATGTGCTGAGTGGAATTGAAGGGATCGAGATAGAGAGAGAGAGTTTACAGTGTTCCCATAGTGGAGGCAGATGTTTGTACACAAGCAGAGCAAGAAGACCCATCTGACTTGTACCCCCTCCCCCCAAACGCACACACACATACACACACACACAACCCTGTGCACCCCCATGGGGGTTTGCATGCTGTGGTGAGAGGGGAGAGGCGTGCGATGCTTTAAACTGCTAAAACTGAACCGTATAATCGAGGGGGTGCGCAGGCATCAACCGGGAGAAGAGGAGAGCGTCCTGAGTGGAGAGAAACAGTCTCCCACGGGGACTCCATCTCGCACACTCCATCCTCCATCCCTCTCTCTCTCTCTTTCTCCGTCCATCTCTCTATCCCTCTCTCTCTCTGCAAGCTAACCACACAAAGCATGGGGAACACATCCGACTAAAGAGACACGGAGGCACAGCTCCATGAATATTCCACCAAGGCCCCCAGAAGAGACTTCACAGTGGCTGCACTTGAGGTTGGATTTCTCGAGGGGAGAGGAAGGCAAAGGAAGGGAAGGGACCGGGGGGATGGAGAGGGGGTGGTGGTTGCAGTAAAGTGAAGCAGAGGGATGAAGGTATGCGGGGGGGGGGGGGGGATGAGAGGTGGAGGTGGAGAACAGAGGGTTACATTTGTCCTTCTAGGTAATGGAAGTGTAAGTTAACCCCCCGGCCCCTCCTCGGTCAGCCCCCTTCCCCCGGCCGGCTGCCCCGGAGCATGGTGTGGGAGACGCGAGGGTCGCCCCTCTGTGCATTGGGTGCACTCACTGTCCAGCGCTGGCAGGTGAATTGGCAGGGGCTCACCTCGGGGTTGAGAGGCCTTCGCTTGTACACAATGACGTCCGTCTGAAGCATCTGCCTACGTCTGTGTGTGTGTGTGTGTGTGTGTGTGCGCACATATGCGTGTGCGTGTGTGTCTGTGTGTGTATGCATGAGTGTGTTTGTTTGTGCATATAAGTGAGGATACATGATCCTACACAAATCTGGAAACACAAGTATTTGCACGTTCCACATGGCCATAAATATTATTTGTATGTGTGTATGTACATATTGTTTCCAAGGACCCTATGTGTATTTGTTTGTCTCTGTGCATCTGCATGTGTTTGTTCTATGTTTCTGTCAGTCGAGTGTTAAACAGTAGGGATGATAGTCACAAGTGCGAGACATGGCCACTTCAGGTCAGCCCCTCGAATGCACAGGGATGGGCCAAGACCTTCACCCTCCTCCCCTCGGAGCACAAACATGTGAGACAGGACCATGTCATGAGGTTGTGACGTCTGACCCCAAATCTGTAGCCACAGGTCGATCAACCTCCAGCAAACGCCCGCTCCCCCTCGCCTGCCTCTTCCCCCGACCCTCACCCCTAAAGCCAGGTCTCTGAACCCCATTATCAACATTCGCTAACCTGCCCATGCACAACTCCACCTGACATAGGGGGTGACACTAGGGGCATAAAGGGAGCTTCGGAGAACACAAGGGGTTTGAACTCTGCAGGGGTTGGGTGGGGGTTGTGGGGGAGCCGAAAAGGCAACAGATCCGCTGGGCACACATGGTTGCGTATCTCTCCACAGCGAGCAGTGATAAGTGTTGTTTACGGAAGAAGCAATTTGACCCTGTTTTTGATTAGTGTGAGGAAAAAGTCCCCAAAGAACTAATTTCTAGAGTGTTTAAAAAGTAAGTGGTAAACCCTGCCACCCTCGGGCCGTTAAAAATTCATGACCTCCCCTCTACGAGGTCTTACAGGCAATTTGTTCTTTTCAGAGAACTAAAAAAAAATAAATAAACAAACACGCACATAAACACACCCATCTAAAAGTTTGACTCCAGCATTAATGTTGTTATTTTTGTCCCTACAAATTTGCTCTTTAAAAAACCTGTTTATAATATCTCTTAATTACGAATCTACATTAAATTGCACGGAGGCAGAGAAGAGACAATAATTGGCGTTTCTCACCTCTGAGTGCCAACTCTCTTGTCAAACACGAGCTGACAGAGAGAAGGGACAGAGCAGTTTTTTTTTTTCAGGAATACTGTGTCTCTTTGCTTGTTTGTCGTCTCTGATGAGTGGAAGGCGAGATGTGTGTTTTGGATTAGTGTCGTTCAACACAATAAATCTTTGTTGAACAAATACAAAGCAGATGGCACCATTGTCCCAGTGTGAAAACCAACATACAAAAAAAGAAAAGAAATCACTCCCACACCACCACGTCTTTTACTGATCAACTTTCCAAGTCATTACTACATACAGATTGTATTCAGGAGGGTGTCAGAGCTGTTTGCCTGGATATATATATAAAATATATATATAAAAACCGATTGGATGCCACTCCTATTAACCAAACCATGCCAGTGCCAATTAGAAGAGAATGGTTAACACAATAAAGAGAGGACACATCCTGTCTTTTTCCTCCACTTAATTAGCCAGACTTCCCCTGAACATAGTTCTAAACACCACAACCACACATCATTGTTCCACACTTTAAGTCCATACTAATATGGTTTCATTTTCCCTGTGTTTCATATCCTTCTGTTACGGACTCTACTTATACTTTGGACTTAGAAGTATTTACCTCTGTAATATTTTGGACTAATATCTAGGATAGAAATAAGGCCTGATGAGAAGGAATTTAACATAATGTTTAACATAATGAGAAAAAAATGGCTAGTGCTGTTGCCAAAACTAATCTCACTATAATCTCTTCACAACAGAGATTATAATTTCAGTCACTACAGATAACAGTACACAACATTATAAGGCAAGGTAAAGTGTTTGCCCCTTAATTCAATCAAGTGGCTTGTAACTAGACACACAATAGAGTTGCTCATGTGGGGTGACAAACTGTCAGAGCGTGGGTCATCTGGGAGTGTCTGTGGCCTTTACCACACGACTAACTGGGGTGGCTGATTCTGAAGCGTTTGGCCCCGGCCAAGAATGTCCGAGGGAGTTAGGGACCCTCCCAGAGAGGGGAGATGTTGCGTGTTCTCCTTATTGGGCACATCAAGAGCCAGAGGGCACGAGTACAGAGCGCTGGCTGGCTGACCGCAGCTGTGACAGCCGCAGCATCACACAGGATGGCCAGAGACCGTCCCGGGGTCCACACAAATGGGTTTCTTCATGGAGGGACAGTTGAGAAATCCTAGTGACCATTCCCTTCCATGGCTCTGCCTAAGATCAGAGCACTCTCTGACATGGCAAGGGGTAGAGATTGGATTCCGGGCAAATGTGAAAATTCAGTTTTATTTTTCTCACCCCCCTCTGCCCCACTACACACACACACACACATACACACACATACACACACACGCACACACACATTCTTTCGCTTCCCCTCCCACTCTCCTTCTTTCTCTCTCTCTCTTTCTTCGACCAAGTTATATTTTTTAACTCATTATCATATTCAACTTGACATCATGTCCAGTTGGCCTGGCTTTGCCCCGGTGAAGGATCAGTGGATGCCCGTTTAAAAATAACAAAAACACAGCTCGCCTGAATAATTATGATGATAGGTGACAGTGCAACTAAGACGTATGTCAGTGCACATGACAGGGTCCAGCGTGTTTATGGGCGCCACGGCAAAACACTTCAGGACAGAACAATGTGGCTTTTTGAGAGCACAATTAATGTTATGTTGCCAGACGTTTTTTTGGGCAACACTTGACAAGTTCCTTCCATCATGTCCTGTGTGTTTGCATGGAACCTAATGTTTCTCCTCTTGAGCTTAGCATGCTTCATCATGAGCCAGCATTAGCACAGACAACAGACACAGATGCTGGAGGCATTTGGGTTGTCAAAGCCCCTTCTTGCTACAACTAAGACATCTTGTATTGAAGGTAAATACGGCATCTTCAGCACGAGTTATTATCGTTTACGGAACTCTGGCCCTAATCATTGTTAAAGCAAAGAGAGAAAGAAAGATGGCCGTGTCAGTTGCCTTTTTTGGAGGGGGAGAGGCATGTGGTGAGTGGCTGAAATGAACTCCTCTCCTCTTCGTGCCTGTCTTCTTTCCTTTCATCCTACCTCCAAATGGAGGGAAGGCATCACTTAACATCGCAGCTCGGCACACAATTACCTGGGTACCTGTTCACACCGCAATTACACGCTGAAGACAAATAATTAGTCTGACAAATGACTGTTGGGTGCGTCGCCCTTGTTGTGGTTGAGATGTGTAATTTGGACGCCCAAGTGAAGGCAGGGAGAGAGAGGAGATGGAAGAAGGGAGGGGGGGGAGGGAGGGAGGGAGAGAGACTGAAAGAAAAAGGCACTCTCGTGGTAATTAGTGCTCCACAGCCGCACTGTAACTTTACACCTGTGGTGTGTGCATTTGTATGTGTCTGTCTGTCTCTTATGTGTGTGTGTGTGTGTCCCAGTGTGTGTATGTGCACAAGTATGCCTCAATTTGTGAGAGTGCATGTGTGCATATGAGTGTGTGTGTGTCTGCTTGTCTGTGTGTGTGTGTGTGTCTCAATGTGTGTGTGTGTGTGCGTGTGTGTATGTGTGGTATCATCCTCCCTCCTCTGTGCCATGCTCCCTCTCGGCCTTGGCTGCTGCCTGTTTCCTCCTCCATCGCTGCTGCCACGGCTCCCACCACCACCATCATCTCCCCTCCGCTCCCCTGCCACAGCTGCTGATCAGGCAGAAGGGAGCCTCTCTCTCTCTCAAATCCCTTCCTGATGATCTCTAGGGCCACTGACAGCTCACCTGGCAGCCTGTCACATCTCCCAGTGAGGCCCTGACAACATATTGACAACGCCATAAATTAATTCGACTTTAAAAATAAAAAAAGAAAGAAAGGGGAGAGAGAAAGAGACAGAGAGAGACCGGAGATTCCGACGGCTCCATCACCGGTCGTATAGTTAACTTTTTTGACTGGCCCAGATGGTGGATACTAAGCCAGTGGTCTGCCCGCGTGCTGAGGCGATCATGGCTGAAGGCGGTGTGTCAAGAAGACGAGGCTCCTCTCCTGCGCGACTGCCATTAAACGCTCAACGTGACTGGAGGTGTAGGTTTAGTTTAGCCAGAGATGTCTTATTTGCTGCCATTCTCTCTGGGCAAATCACCACTATGACAGAACTGTAATGCACAGATTAGGACACACACACTCACTCACACACACACTCACACACACACACACACACACACACACAACACACACATACACACGCACACACCATACATACACACACACAATCACTCTCCTTGAATCAGACTATAGACTATATATAAAACATTTCATATTTACATTAAATTAATGTGATATCTAATAATTGAATATACAATCAAATATATAAACATATATATCTGTAATTGATGATAAGGTTAATATTTTGATTGGCCAAGAGTAGGTATGGTACCAGCATACTCCTGACTTTATGCATCTCAGGGCTTTTTTTCCCTATTCTTTTTCTGGCACTGAAAGCAGCACTATTATTATAAGGTTGCACATAACAGTAAACAAACATTTTCTCAACATGTTCCCGAGAGCCCTGGGGCCTGTTTAAAAACAGTAATTTGCTCCCCCAATAAATCAGGCGCAGGTGTTGGTCTCGCACTGGGGAGCACGGCGGCCGCAGCGGAGGTGGCGTAGTCGGCAGGATCACGAGCATCACACTCGTCCTGGGGATTACGGGGAAGAGGAATGGGAAGGGGGGGGGGGCTCACCTGCCACACCACCACCCTCTATCTCTCTCTCTCCCTCTCCCCTGATGTCAGAGCCTCTGGGTGACTCAACCTGATCCCAGCGTGTGACACGGAGAATGAATCAAGCCCCTGCAATCGGGGACAGCAACACAACAACAACAACAACAACAACAACAACAACAACAGCAACAGCAATACAGGGGCAAAATTATAACCAGGCACTGCCGTCGCCCGGTTGCCAAGGAGAACATGGAGGGCAAACAAAAAATACTCTCCTAATTAGGTTATTGTGGCACAATGTGCATGTGTCAGGTTTCTGTGGTAAAAATGGCCCTGCATTTTTACAGGCCATTGTTAGAAGGTAAAAGTCCACTGTAAGTCGTTCAAAGCTGGCACAGAGCTCTTACCCCACAAAGTAAAGTGTCTCACTGATTTTAGCTAATATGGAATGTTAGCAGTTGTTTTACAAGTCAGCGGACAATGCCAATAAAAAATACACTAAAATGTCTCTAAACCAAAACCATATCACCCTCATGTCTGCATGTTCCTCTGTGTTTTTATATAAGCACAGCATGTGTTGGTCTCATAAATATGAAAGTCAATCAAATCATCACCAGTTCATACAATATAAATGAAATGGCCTCACAATCAAATGCACATAGTGAAGATTAGCATATCATTCAAATATGTTTTGTTGTTGTTGTTTGTATGTTTGTGAAACTTCAATCAGTGAGGTGATGGTTGAGGTGAGGTTGTCAATCAGTGAGGTGATGGTTTCAAATGGAATCAATTGCACAACGGTGGTTTGTACAAGGATAATTTGTACAGTGGAATTAATTGGCCCCTTTCAAATGTTCTCAAATTACTCATAATCGCAATAGAAAGTAGTAAAATCTCATCACCCTCTCTCTTTTCCCCCTCACAAACACTGTATATACTGTACATGTTTGCAGTCCATGTGCTACCAGCGTCACAGGCTGTCTGTGGGCATCGTCACAGTGTTGTGTGTGTGAGTTGTGGATGTGAGAAACAGTGCACATGAATTCTAGGCCATGAAAGGTCTTATTATGGTCCTGGGTTGGAGATGGGAGAGAGAGTATTTATCTGGGAGCTAAACCAGTGTGGCTCAATCAGTTTCCCCTCAGGAGCTCTCCAGCCTATTCTCCACCATTAAATAAATCTCTGGGAGGGATCAAAGTGAAATAAAAAGAGAGACAGAACGGCAGGCACAAATAGCATGCAGCAATTGGATAAACAAGGCTAAGAGAGAGAGAGAGAGTAAGAATGAGAGAAAGAAAGGGAAAGAAGAGAGAAGCGGAAGACAAAGGTCAAGGCAAAATGGTCGAGAGATTTAAAATGGCCGCGGCAATCGAGGATCGCCATCAGCCATTAACTGGCAGTGACTGGACATTCGGCGCGGCTCCCAGTCGCCCAGAAAACTCCTTATCGCACCTGTCCACCTGTACGGGCCCCATGTCCATCTCCCGGGTGGCATGTCCCCTGATTACATCTTTAGTGTTATTGCCCAAGCGACAGCACTGTGCTGCAGGGGCAATATAAAGCGAGTCATTAAAATGAGTATTTATTAGCAGCCAAACCCAAAAAGACAGCAAACAAGATTGCTTGCTGGTCAGGGTTATATGAAAGGGCTAGCTTATATAATGCTGTTTCTTTCTTTCTTTATTTACTTATTTATTTATTTGGGATTGGGAGGGTGGAAGGGGGTTGACCCTGAATGTTACTGTCAACTATTCAAGTGTTGAAATACACTGATGTTCACACAACACAACTAAACAACATTGTGTAACAACTCTGCAACATAACATTGGATTACACAGACATTTTGTCTAATATGTGCAAATGCACATGAATTAAAACTTTAGCAAATCCAGTATGTGTTTCCTAAGATACAGCAAAATCATGATACATGTTGGGATGTCTAATGCAGGTTTTCGTATAACTGTCTATCTTTTATTTTTGCAACAATGCCTGTAAAGAAAGGAATTAAGCATCTCTTATCTTATTAAGTGTGACCGCTCGACATTGCATTACTGTTTGTTTTTACTTTAAAGTGATTGACCTGACATCACTGTATTTGCCTGAGAAAATAAGCAAAGCTTTACAGCTTAAAAAAGTGTCCCTGTGCACATAACAAAAGCACGCTATAATGAAGTCATGCAACCATATTTTCCTTTTAGCCTTTTCCAGAAGTGACTGGAACGAAGTCCTCATGGTTTACCCCCGAGGGCGTTGGGGCGATAAAAGTCAACGGGTGTCGTGATACTTCTACCAGGCAGCCACCAGTCTAACGGCCGCGCACGCGTCACACTCGTCGAGTGAGAATGTAGCACTCGTTCATGAGACAGCCTCATCGTGGTTCTCCGCCTCCCTCCTTCTCTCCACTGCCGCCCAGAAGAATCTATCCCAACAGAATGAGGTCAAGCCTGTATAATGACTGTAACGAGTAAAGATTTGCTGGATTAGATTATTTCAAGCGGCTCACGGAGCAACCGTTTTGACAAAAAATATCCCCCAGCCAGAGAGTGATGGTCATTCCCTGGCTCCTCCTGACATCGCAAAAACAATGTGTTGATTTGGATTTCACGTTCAGACGCTCGCCGTGTCTACCCGGCTTACGAGAAGAGAGATGTCATTTCCGAGGGGTTAAGCTAATTCCAGCCAGGCCAGTCTCGATGATGTCAGAGCTAGTGGAAGGAAAAAAGAGGCCGTCGCAAAATAAGAGTTGACCTCTCATATTCAACCCCTCCACCACCTCCCACTCCAACCGTTCATGCACCCCACGTCACCCTCCTCGCTCCGCACTGCAGCATCTTCCGAGCTGCCAACCAAAAAACCGCAAATCTGCCGCCTGTTCTCTCCCGTTGACCACAACGTTACTGGGGGGCCTCAGAGATTTAAGAGCGCGCCATACCCACCAAGACATCAGTGTCATCCTTCCCCAGCATCCACTGCCATCGCTCTTCCTAATGGGTGTTGATGTGAAGTGATTGGAGCATTTGGTTCAAGAATGAAGAAAAAAAAAACATTTTGCCTTCACGTTTGCTGTACAAAACCATTTGGTGAAAGCAAAAGAAGGAAAGACAAAAACACTAATCCTTTTTTTACACTAATTATCACTCATGCTCAGTAACTGTGTCTCCCTCTGACATTGTTCCTCTATTGTCTTTTCGTTTCCCTCTGTTTTTCTTCCTGTTCCCTCTCTCCCTTTGATTCGTTGGGATTGAAGAAGAACAACCCTGATTGTCTCGCCTGAGGTAGGATTTCATAGGTTTACATATCAAAGTCTATAAATAGATAAGAGGTTTTGAAAGGGGAATCTGAGACGAGTTTCCTTTTTTTCCAGAGAAAGTGCGAGGCTTTTCCCTGTCTGCAAAAATACAAACACACACAAAGTATAAAAACCTAAAATAAACAAATAAATAAAAAAAAAAACCAAAGGGGATATCGCCACAGAGTTGTTTTCGTCTTGCGTTATTTATTCACTCATGGCTGTCTGGCAGCTGCCCTTGCTGCATATCAGTGTGAGATGAACAGGATGGGGCAGGCCAAAGAACCAGCCTACCGGCTAAGGTGAGCAGCGCTGAACATGTTGATTATGTCTGACACATGAAAAGAACACCCGGCTATGATGTTCAAAAGAAAAGCTTCACCTGACTCTCCTTGGGCATCACTCAACAAGAAAAAGCCATGCCCCCCCTAATTACATAAAGTCATACCACTCCTCCAACCTGGTTACATACAGGATATGGACTAATTAAACAACTTCCCGTTACTGCTGAGACTGTAACTGCATTGGAAACACTTTTAATCTTTCTCAATCCTTTGCACCTCTCAGAAACTTAGGAGAGGCTGACAAGTTGTCAATAGCGCTGAAAGAAAATAAAAATAAGAAAAAAAGTTTGAACAGAGATGTCAGTTCATTTTAGACTTTGAGAAAAAAACTGATACACATTCACAACATACCCTAACAAACAGACAGAAAATTACCTGAGGTAATGGAGAAATCGAGTAAGCTGCAGAATGTGATTTGTAAAAACTTTGAATTTTAGTTACTTCTTTTTTAAATCATTTTTGAATATTTATTGAGCTATTTCCCATGTGCTTTTTCCTGTTTATTTTCTCACTGCACTAAGTTTAACACTATTAACCAAGATGCTTTTCAACAAACACTGTAACCAAATATTTTGCCAGAGGCGCCTAATTGCCACTCTGCAGTCAGTGTTGCACCGGAGACAAACCAAACAACACATCACTATGGTGACACAGCTCATCATCCTGGGCTCGTGATGAAGCCATCACAACATTATGACAGGGCAGACCAGTTGGAGTCTCTCGTCTCTCCCCTGAGAGGTGCACTCATCCATCTCTGAGCAAGAGATGCCAAACAGGCAGATAATTATGAAAATATCACATGTTAAAATGAGACATCAACGGCTTTTCTGCTTTTATTTGTTTTTTGTTGTTTTTTTTGTCCAAGTAATGTTGTGGTGGTTTTAAGTGAAGAGCTGATGCAATGTCATGTTATGGGTTGGGCTGTGTTTTATAGCTGTGTTTTATGCCAGCACTCAGAATAAATAGAAATTTAAAACAGAAATGTAACACATCATTTATGCTTACAAATGTTTGTCTCTGATAGGAAACATAGACTTTGTGGATGTAATTTCTGGTAATGAACCTGATTCAACTTAAATTAGATTAAGAAGATGCAGAAATGATCTCTTAATTGGTAATACTTTGTTTTAGGAAACACATGTTAGAAGTAATACATAACCAAAATGTGTGTGTGTGTTAGTGCTCAATAATGTCTGTATTAGGCATCTTTACCCATGGTAATTTCTTATTCTTACTGAATAGGTTAATTTATTCTTGGTTAAAAATAAGCAACTAGTAGGTATTGGTCTAGAATTAGTAGTACAGATCAAAATGATTGTAATACAGTGTATTAATGTGTTTCTGTTCTGTCATTAGAAGTAGCATATTCACGCACAGTATAAGGAGTCATAAACATTCTATTTTGATCCATACTATATACCAATAACAGTCATAACCAGTTAGTTGTGTATCAAGGATTTACCAAGAATAAATCACTTCTTGATTAAGAATGAGGCATTGATCAAAAAAGACCAAATACACGAGTAATTGTGCTTAATAAAGACCTTACAAGCACTACATACACTACACATGTATTCTCTACACTAAAGTGTTACCCTTTAATTTAGGGACAAACTGATTATGAGATTATAGGCAATTACATGACATGCATATGAATGCAGAGAGACAACTGGTTTGAATGTTATAACTGAATGTAGCTATCAGTCTGAGACACCAGTTTCAACTGTTCTGTGTTTGTAAAAGAGGGTCTTCCTTCTTCAAACACCTTCACCTTAAGCTACGTGTCATCCTCTCTCATGAGCATTCTGTGTTTGTATATCTGTGTGTGGGTGTGTGTGTGTGTGGGTGTGGGTGTGGGTGTGTGCATGCATGTGAGCACACACGAGTGCATTCTCCCCACTATTTATTACCCTGAGCTTAACTTTATGTGCAAGAGACGTTAACTGGTTTTCTTTTGCTCTTCTCTCTCTCCCCCCCCCCTTCTTCTTCTTCCTCTTCTTCTGAATTTCCTCTCCTAATTACACTTTCATTCATCAATGTTGATTAATAGGTCCTGTGGCACGCCTGCCTCATTTTACTCTCAATTAAGCTGGTTGATGCATGTTCTCATCAAGCAAGATGCATTGGCCTGGTTTACATGAGGTGCTATTAGTGGACACTGTAATTAGTATCCCACCACATAGAACGTCCTCCCCACCACCACCACCACCCCACCAACCCACCCACCTCAATCCCACCACCACACCCCCAACTCCCCACCACCTCCACCACCAACCTTACACCATCCTCCCATTTTGGCCCCTATTGTTGCATTCATAACAAGGAGGACTAAAAAAACATAGCAGGAAAGCCAGTCTGTGGAAGAATCACTGAGCATTTACAGGAAGGTCAGCACTAGAAAGAGAATCAAGAAAAGAAAGACAGTCAAGAAAAAATAAATTACCAACATAAACCAATCACCAGTCCACACCCCTTTATTTAACCCAGAAAAGAGAAGAAAAATCAAGATTAAGAAATGAAGTTTCTCCTTTTTCTGACTCTATCTCCTGCTTTCTTATATCTTGACATAGCCATGCATTGTATGTTAGTACTACAACCCCACCCAGAGTTCTCTTATCTGCCTGTGATATAAGGCTTAATCATGTTTCACACTCTGAGCGCGGGCAGACAGGCCGATATATTTACCCGCGCTAAATGCCGCATTATCAAAACACGAGCAGCACTGCGTTAGCCGATATGGCTTTTGAGGGAGTCACTTCAGACGGAGGCGAGATGATTACATGCTTGTTTGCAACCATGAGTCGACGAGCATCTGCCGCGTCTTTGCTCTCTCTCTCTCTCTCTCTCTTTCTCATTCACTCTCTCCCTCTGCCTGTGTGTGATGTGAGTCTCTCTGCCTGTGCTTCTGTATGCCTTCTATGTTTCTCTCTCACTCTCTCTACACTCCTCTCACTCTTTGTGGATTGCATGAGTCTCTATCCTGTTTTGCCTGTCTCCTCTCTCTCTCCATTCTCTCCCTCTAAGTCTCTGCCTGCATGTTGCATGAGTCTCTATCTTGCCCAGTCTTTCTATTCCTCTGTCTATCTTTCACCATTGTCTCTTCCACCCTCCCTCTCTCTCTCTCTTCCACCCTCCTCTCTCTCTCTCTCTATCTCTGTGTCTTTGTGGTTTCCTGGCAGAAGCCCCATTGCTATGGTGCGCTGTGTTCCTTGAAGAGGCCCTGTGAAGCAGGCTCTAGGGGCCGCTGTGGCAGCTGCTGCCACTGGGCTGGGTGATGGAAGAGGAGAGGAGAGAAACGGGGCAGTGCAATAAAGGCATGGCTCGATGTGTGTGTGTGTGTATGTGTCTGTCTGTGTGTGTGTGGGGGGGGGGGGGGGTGGGGGGTGTGTGTGTGTGTGTGTGTGTGTCTGTCCGATGTGGAAGAGCAGGGAGGGAAAACAGTGGGGTAATAAAAGGCAAAGTGGCAGAAGAAAGCTGGGTGCTGCCAAGGCTTCTTGCCGAGTGGTGTGAGCATGTATGAATGGTGTAAGTATGTGCTTGTCTTCATGTAGATGTGTGTGTGTGTGTGTGTGTGTGTGTGTGTATGTGTGTAAGTGTAACTGCCACAGAGCTCCAGCAACATGGTCTCGCCACACACACACACACACACACACACACACACACACTCCATGCCTGAGCCGGACGTCTCCCATGGGCCTGAGCGCAGAGCTTGTAACCACTAATTGGGCCTGTTAGGGTCAGCAATTAGCCTAGCGCTATTGAGAGGACGTGACAGCTCTGCCTTTCATGAGCCTGTCGCTCTGACTTCTTTTTTCAAGCACGGAGAGAAAGAAATAGAGGGAGAAAGAGAGAGAGAGAGAGAACATATTGCCAGACATGGACCATGATGCTCCAACATTCAAGAGACAATGAGGGGAGGAGGTACGCAATGATGTCTCCAAGAATTCCTTGTGTGTGTGTGTGTGTGTGTTGTGTGACAGAGTAGAGGACTGGCGCTGTAGATAAGGAACTGTGTGTGGAACAGATGTCTGTGCGCATGCATCCCAGCCTAAAGTACAGCTCAAAAGAATTGAAACAAGTGATCAAAGAGACCTGAAAGACATATTCATAGTTCCTCTCTCTCTCTCTCTCTCTCTCTCTCTCTCTGAAACAGTCCTTGCATTTAGCATGCATGACTTTGATGTTTTGTTCATTAAACAGTCTCTGGTCTGCACCGCTGCGGCCAGTGTCACAGTCATTACACCATGTCTCCATCTTATTCTGTGCTTCCCTGTGATTCGCTGGCCAGTCTCGACAAGTCCTCTCTGTCCCTGACCGCAGCTTCAGGTGCGGGCAAACTCACAGGTGGCTTTCCAAACTGTCAGCTGTCAACAACAGACAAGCTGGCTGCAACCCCCCCTACCTCCACCCCCCATCCCCCAAAATCAAGCCTCCCAGCATCCTCCTGTCACCATGACAACCTGCCCAGATGCTGACAAGTTCTCCTAATTACTGCGGCTCTGGGTCATTAAAGGATGCACCCCACACTGCCACAGCTGTCTGTTACTATTGCAGCCTTTATCCATTTTTAACGAGAAATACTTGCAAATGTGGCCACAGTCCCGTATGAAGAGAGGAGGAAACACATACACGTGCTATATATATATATATATATATATATATATATATATATATATATATATATGTAAAACTTATAATACATTTTTAAATACCTTTGTGTTCTGGTTTAATATTTAGTTTAGTACAGCATTTCCATAGATAGATCATTATCTATCATTTATATAGAACTTATCAGAACATATATGAATATTTATTTATTAATTTATTTATTTATAATATTTACAGTTATAAGCTATCTGAGGATGTGGAATTGGAGGGATAATATGAGAGGCCTGTTTTGTTTTTGTACTCTGATTTGAGCTCTGTCAATCAGAAAACAATATCAATTCCTTCTATAGTATAGAAACCAACTGTGACTCGAGACAAGTACGCATCCAACTGAAATAGAAAAAGTCATGAGAAGAGAAAGGGATAAAAGTTGGGTATCCTGTGTGGACGTTGTCATGACAACAGCAACTTTTTCATTTTGATCTGGTTAGTTTAATTGAGCCGGGCTTCATAACTGCATATTGGACGGTAAGTGTGGGTTGCCGGTTGTGTGTGTGTGTGTGTGTGTGTGTGTGTGTGTGTGTGTGTGTGTGTGTGGATTATGAACAGCACAGAAGCAGTGTAAT
>JAIFZK010000015.1:5165000-5167500 GCA_027481765.1 Tenualosa thibaudeaui | reverse complement strand
ACATGATAAACGAGTGCAGAGCTGGCCACCGCCCAGCAGCTCCGGCTATCTGATCCGCCTCCCCCGTCCCCCAGCAGAACTATAAAGACAATGAAAAACAAAAATATGTCACATTCCTGTCTCTGACAACTCCCACCTCCCATCCCCCCCCCCCCCCACACACACACACACCCGCCCCACACATACACACACAGTTTATTACTCTATCATTCACACACTTCACCTCTCTACCACTAGAACACACACCATACTATCCTCCACTGCTGTAATCAATGCTTGTCTGCACATAGTGCAGTATGCTAGGAGATATAGTAAGTGCTAATTCAGCAGTGGCAGTTTGAGGAAAGGGGAGCCCACCCGCCAAAGCCCACAGTGAACCCCAGCCCACCCCTCAGAGATGAGAGAACCATACCAACACGGACAGAGATGGGGATCAAATGAGTGTAAGGGAGAGGCTGTGTTGAATTCAGCGGAAGTCTCTAGAATGACAGAGCACAGCTGCTCCAAACTATAACTGTCTTTGTGTGTGTGTGTATGTGTGTGTGTGTGTGTGTGTGTGTGTGTATGTGTTTGCAAGCTATCTGGAGCAAAATCAGAGAGAGACAGAGAGAGAGAGGAGAGAGACGCCAGAAGAGTTTTCGTACATGTTCACTGTATACATGCAGTGCTTGAGAGATGGAGATGGTTGACTTGGAGAGCGACATGACGGATGACCACTTTGGCCGGGCAGACAGACCAATATGGAGGGCAAACAGATATCAAGTGTCGGAAAAGGCAAACAAGACTATTTTAGGTATATATGTCATACAGATTGTCCATTTGTATCCTGGGTACAAATAGGCCAGAGGGTGATAAGAGGCTATTTACACCCACAATAACACATTTGTGCATGCACAAAAAACACAGCAAACATCCATATTTATGTCTGTGGAATCGGCTATGAAAGAATATTCTTGATAACATTTGCTGTGGAGAAATTAAGTCTTCTATTTGTATAATCTTTATTCAGTGAATGCATACAATAATTAGTTTGTTAATAATAGACTACAACATCGACAGAAATGATTGAATCATTGGTTGTTTAGCAACCCACCAAAAACAAAAGTAAATTGCTAACCTCTGACTGACTGATGATAACCTAGTGGGTAAGGAGAGGATATGCAAAGCAGACAGTTCAAATACAGCCTCAGTTTAGAGACATTTGTTGCGTTTATTTAATGGTTTTAATGGTAACAGATGTAGAGGGGTAGCTTGCTCCACAGAAGGCACCAGCACAGAAGCTCTGTCCCAAACTGGTGTGAGGGAAGGCCAAATGGTCCTAATCAGAGGTCTCTAGGTGCGAGGAGAACATCAGAACGTTACTGGGATTGTGTAAATGATTTGTATTAGAGCAGGCCTTTGTAAGAATAGTATAATTATCTTTCAGAGCCTCATACTCAGAGAGGAATACTTTGCATTTACATTTACATTTATGCATTTAGCAGACGCTTTTATCCAAAGCGACCTACAAAAGAGGATAACATTCAAGCTGCAACACAATGAAAGAAACTAACAAAGAGTGCATATTGCTAACATAAAAACTGCACTATTTTAAGTAGAAAGTGCAATAGTGTAATAAAAAGTGCAGTATAAAGAGAAATTAAGTATACAATGTGGGTTGCATGTTGGGTTAGGTACAGCCTGATCTTCCTTATGTTGAATAGGGAAAAACGGCATGACCGGGCCACAGAGGCAACGTAATCTGCAAAGGTCAGCAGGTCATGACACCTGGGAGGCTGGGAGGACCAGACATTCAGTTCTGGAGAGATTTAGTTGAAGGTGATGTCTTTTCATCCATGCAGATATATCAGAAAGACAGTCCGAGATCCGTGCTGACACCGTGGAGCAATACAGTACTTTAGACATGAAATCTGCATTAGGCTACAGCTGCATTGTATCCCTGTGATGCCTGCTCAGTAGCAGACTCAACGTGGCCTCATAAGGAAACACCCCCACTTTCTACTATGGAAAGCAGATCAAGACTCTGATGCTGTTTCCATACATAAGTATACATAAGTTCCATACATAAGTATACATAAATGGGTGTAAATAGTATTGTTTGCAAAAGACGCCTGGGTGCTTGTCTCTGTTGTTCCACACTATATACACCTGGGTGTGAATAGCCACATTTACTATGCCCACTGGGTGCAAACAGCACTGTTAGCTTTATACACCTGGGTGCAAATAGCATCTGCCTATAGAACACATGTATAGATAATAATATATAGACTGTAATAACATACAGTTAATTATTTATACATAACACATAAGGATTTACTCTTGATGGTTGCAAATGTTTGTGTTCATGCCGTTGTATGTAGCAGGCACTTTTGCCCAGCATGACAACACATAAATGTTACATTCCTAATTGAAACATAGACCAAGTAAAGAAATACTGACAACAGTCAACAATAATAAAACATTTTGTACATAGAAAAACCATAAACATACTGAGTCTGTC